>JANAVB010019199.1:5960983-6020983 GCA_029216955.1 Iris pallida
ATCTTGGAGATGATCTTGTTAGTGAAGTTGCATAGGCTGATGGGTCCAAAGTTGTGAAAGGACTCCGGGTTATCTTTTTTCGGGATAAGGATGAGCTTGGCGCTCGAAATAGCTTTGGGGTAAGTGGCACCTTCAAAGAAGGCAATAGCCACTTCGGTGATGTCATGTTGGATAACATCCCAGCATGTGCGGAAGAAAGTCCCCGAAAACCCGTTCGGGCCTGGGGCGTTGTGCTCGTTCAGAGCCCACACAGCATCTTTCACTTCCTGAGCAGTATGACGCGTTCCAACTGGGCGTTGTCAGTAGCATTGATGAGGAGGGGGATTTGATCAAGGAACTCGCTATCTTTGTGAACAGTCTCTTTGGAGAATAGTTTAGAGTAGAAATCCGTGGCTGCTGCTTGAATGCCCTTTTTGTCAGTGATGATGTTCCCGGTGTCGTCGGCGGTATTGTGGATCGAAAGCTTCTGTCTGCGGCCGTTGATGCATTTATGAAAATATTTCGAGTTTCTATCCCCCTCGCTGTCCCATTTCAACCTCGCTTTCTGCTTCCAGAAATCAGCCTCCACTTTGAGCCTGAATTTGAGCATAGCCTTGGTGAGGTTCAGAGCCTTCCTGGCCTCTAAGTATCGGTCCGTGGCGAACTTGTCTTCGGTACGGGTGACGTCGTCCTCAGCAACCCGAACGGCTTGAAAGATGTCCCCATAGGCTTGTTTGCTCCAATAGGATAGTGCTTTTCTCGTAGCCCTGAGCCTGTTGCTCACTCTAGAGAGGGGGTTAGGAGAGTCCTCGCGGTTCCACGCTTTCGTCACGATGCCAAGAAATTATGGATGCTCGGTCCAGAAGTCGAGGAATTGGAAGCTTTTTTTGAATGGGTTGGTATTGTTTTTAATCTCAACCAGCAGAGGGGAGTGGTCAAATTCAGAGGAATTGAGGTGGGACAGATAGCTAGTGAACCCCATTCCGTTCCAGAAGGTGTTCGTGAGGGCCCTGTCCAGCCGGAGATATTGTCGATGGTCGCCCTCCTGTATGTTGCACCAGGTAAAGGTGTTGCCTGTGAACTGGAGGGGTTCAAGCTGAACATTGAAGATAAAGTTGTTGAAGTCTTGCATGGCCGGCATGGGAGGGGGCCGACCACCGATTTTCTCCTCTCGGCAAGTAACCGCGTTAAAGTCCCCTATGCAGAGCCATGGTGTGTTGCTGAGGTGGGGGTTGATGTCCAGAAGGTCGTTCCAGAGGAATTTTCTCTCTGCAATATCGCAGCTGCCGTGGACCGCAGAAATAATGGCGTGCTCCAGGATCATGGGGTGTTCGAACCAGCAGAAGAGGGCCTGCCCGGTGTCCTGGATGACTCCTAAGTTAATGTCCTCCGTGCAGAGTATCCAAATGTCGTATCTGCCTGCGACGGCCGTGGGAAGGCCAAGTTGCAACTGGATAGCTTTTAATCTTTTGGAGGGGAATTTTGGGTTCGAGGATAATGAGGATGTCAATCTTGTGGATTTTCCGAAGAGTAGTAATTCTTCTTATTGTGGGTTTGTTCGCCAGGCCGCGAACATTCCAGGAGAGGATATTAAGCATTAAGAATTTTGTGGGTGGGTTTTTTGACCCGCTTGGCAGCGGATCTAGTTTGGATTATTGAGGTTTCTGCTACACCTTGATTGACCTTGGCCTCAGTGACTGGTACTCCTGTCTTTGACGAGGTGGTAGGTTCGTTGATAGATTGCTCTTGAGGGATCAGGGGCGGGTTAACTGATTCCCCTGCGGAGTCCAGGATCGGATTCTCGGGAGGAATCACTATGGAGTTATTGACATTTCCGATCCGGAGAATAGTTTGCTGTAGGGGATAACCTGCGGCTAGTACCTGTAGACCTCTTTGCACTGGGTCTGGGCCTAGGATCGCTAGGGCTTCTACCACCGCGTCTTCGTTGGTTTGAAGTTGATCGGGATCAACGGAGGCCGTGGTCGCCTCAACATCCTCTGGGTTGGTGGGCGACTCGATGGGAGCACGCTCAACTTGGAGGGGTTCGGTCTCCGTATCCGTGTCTTTCGATTCGAGAGCGTCGAATTGGTTAGAGAGGGTTAAGGCTTGGGTGTTTAAGGGGATCTCGATAGGAGCACGTTCGACTTGGGGGGGTTCAGTCTCCGATTCTGCGTCTCCCGAATCGAGAGCATCAAACTGGTTGGAGAGAGTTAAGGCTTGGGGGTTGAAGGAAATTAGAGCTTTGCTGGGGGAATCACACTTTTCTGACTTCCCGTCGCTGGACTCAAATCGAGTGTGTGAGTTCAGAAGAGGTAGGATGGGTGGCTTGGGAGTCCCTCCCTCTGATGGCTGGATGACTCTCCGATGAGCTTTCTTTTTTAGTTCCTGGGTGAAGACGGTGGCAGTGCTTCGGGAGGTGGCCTCTTAAATGGCAATGGTTTAGAACATGATATGGTTGTCATAGAGGATTTGTTGGGTGTGGGTTTGGTTGCCCAGCTCGATAGAGATGAAATTGGGTGGCTCGTTGTTTAGGTCGAGTTCCACACAAATTTTGGCATAGTGAGCCTTGGTGAGGTTGCTCGTCTCAGGCGTTGTGGCTATGTATGTTCCGAAAGAGTTGGCTATACGCCTAAGCGCAGCTGGAACAAAGCAGATGAGAGGTAGATTAGGTAGGGTAACCCAAGCGGCTACCTGCGCTGAGTCTTCTTTGATGCTGAAGCCCGCTGACCACTTGATGATCTTCATCTGGTGGGAGTCTATTCTACATGTTCCTTTGGACCAAAACGGTCCTGTGGTCGCCATCGGATGATAGGTGGCGGAGAATATGTCTAGGGTCGATGGAGGCCATGCGATATTCTGCTGAGAGTCTCCAACTGGCGATCGTCTCCTGCACTCCGGAGAGTTTGGGGCAGCCATTCGAGAATTTGAGGATAAAGGTGTGGAGGAAGGAGGATGAAAGAGATGACAGTTCCGCTTCGAAAATGAAACCCGAGGTACTGTGGACTCCAGGGAATACTCAATGTCCAGGAAGAGGTACATTCGGAAAAAGGAGGCCTTTGGCTGAAGCTAAGTCCGATCGTAACTTGGTGACATAGGAAATCGGGGCTGCACCAGACGAGGGGGGTCCTGAGTCGCTCCTGCAGGAAGGACGGAGGAGCAACCAGGAAAGGAGACAGCCCGGGGCTGGGAGAAGGGACCAAGGATCCAGAGGACCCGTCGAGCGTAAGGGAAGGAGCAACAATAGATCTATCTGCGCCCAGGGGAGGAAGAGCCGCCGGTGCCGCAAGGGAGGGGCCACCGCTCCCCGCGCTAACAGAGGCGAGCTGACTCGCCGAAACTACGGGTGAAGTAGGGGGGCCTGACCGAAGGACAACGGGCAGGAAGTCGAAGGGATGGGGGCCACGGAGGGGGAGAAATGAGTGGAGGGGGGAACGAGCTGAAGCCGGGAATGGAAGCGGGGGTCTCGGGCGCAACGGAGAACGATGGAGCGGGGCCTTCAGGGCAGCCGGCGGGGATTCGAAGAGGAGCGATGGGGGGGGTCAGCCCGCACAAAGGGGCCTCGGATGAGTACTGCAGAGAGGGGAGATGCGGGGAGGCGCCAGCAACAGAGGTCCAAGCATACGCGTAAGGAAGGGAGTGGCGCCGTCCCCTAAAAATGCGAGCTGAGTCGTAGGGGCGTAAAACTGAGAGGAAGGCGTGGGTGCGTAAAACAGAGAAGCAGGCGCGGAAGCCTCAGAGAAAGGGGGTAGCCCACCAGAGGAAAGAGCGGAGGGACCTAGCGTGAAGCAGCCAAGAGGGGGTGGGTCCCTCCGAGATAGACCTCGTTCGGAGGGAAAGAATGCGCAGCTGACGCAGGAGCTGACGTAGTAGCGCAAAGAGACCTCACAGCAGACTCAGGAGCGAAAGCCTGAGCGTAAAGAGACCGCTCAGCGGGCCCTGAAGCGTAATCCTGGGCAGCAAGAGAGGGATCAGAGTAATGGAGCCCACCAGCCAAAACAGTGGAAGAGTAATTAATACGCTCAGCAGCTGGAGCGTAAAACTGAGCGCCAACGGGACCTGGAGCGTAATCCTGGGCGGCAATAGAGGGATCAGAGTAGTGAGGCCCACCAGCCAAAACAGTGGGAGAGTAATTAATACGCTCAGCAGCTGGAGCATAAACTGAGCGCAAACGGAGAGATCAGAGGAGTGGGTCCCACCAGACAAAACTGTGGGAGAGGAGGAATACCGCTCTGCCGCATTAAATGTTAGGTGGCCCACCATGTGGTTACGGTTCACAGAACCGGCCACATGATGCCAAAAGGGAAGCCTGTACCGCACGGTGGACGGTTCCCCCGAGCAGACGACTGCAACATTTGAAATTCGAACAGGATCGGGAGATGGCAAGGGCGCGAAGGGAAGCTGGTGAAGAGGAAGGGAGCTGCGGGCGAACTCGAACTCCGGACGACCCGCCGAAGCGGACGCCGGAGCTGCCGAGGAGGGCACGGGAGATGGGGTATAGAGAACGCGAGGAAGCGGAAGGAAGCTAGAAACTGCACTAGAGGGGGGGCGGGGCAGGAAAGGACTCGGATGGTAGAGGGCCGAAGGGCTGGAGAGGATTGGGGTGGAACTCCGGAAGGGCAGAAACAAGACTAGAAGCCTGGAGAACGGACGGAGAGAGAGCGGTATGAGGGAGGAAGGTTGGAGTAGAGTTTACAGATCAACTCCATGCAGTCGGCCGGCCAAGGGTGGTCCATCGGAGAGGGGGGAGGGGGAAGGGAAAGCCCTAAGGGCTCCCCAGGCGGGGAAGGAGAGGGAGCTCAGGAAGAGGAAGCAGAGACATGATTTTATATATATATATATATATATATATATATATATATATATATATATATATATATATATATATATATATATATATATATATATATATTTCAAGAACACTTCCTATTTTATTACAACAAGCTGAAAAGCCAAAACCTGTACAAGTATACCAGATGGCACAAAATGCAGAAGCCTATACACGTATACTAACAAAAACCGGGGAAGAAGGGCGCCCTAAAATGCTAAACCAGGAAAGAAGAGAGTTCCAGAAGGTTGCCTGGCCATGAAGACAGCAAGATCTCCGCTTGCTGCATTGTCTAATGGTTTCCCCAATAATATGGTCAACAGAATATTGATGACTTTCATATCTCGCTTTATTACGATTCTTCCAGATTACCCGCAGTGGCAGCGACAACCACGATCTGGTGGCCCTGGGACGCCGAGCCCCAAGCCGCTACAAGGTCGTCGAAGCTCCTCCTCTGGGGCCATCCTGCAGCATTGGGAAATAATACTCCAGACCTTAACCGGAAGGTCTACCCGGCAGAAGATGTGGTCTACCATTTTCGATTCACGATCCGTGCAGCATGTGGAAGCAGAAGCCAGGCTGAACCCAATAGTGTTGAGCATGTCATCGGTTGGTAGGATATTGCGAAGGGCTCTTCAAATGATGAATGACCACTTTTTGTGGATACATGTCTGCCAGAAGGGAGCAATGGTAGGAGAGGGGACCGCTGTACCAAGGATCACCCTTCTAGCCGATCTGACCGAGAAGGAGCCCGATGCTTCGGCCGACCACCGGACCTCGTCGTTGTCGCATCCGATCGTTGATCAGCAACTTCGGATGCTCTCTACTACCTCAGGCCCGGCCCACTCTTGGACTTTGATCCAATTCCATGTGTTTTTACTGGGGTCCCACATGTCCTTGATCTTGCAGTTCCTATAGGCTTCTGAGAAGTTGTGAAGTAGGGTGTCTCCAGCCTACCTTTCGTGAAATGCCGATGAGTCCCCATCACCCACCCGAAGATGCATTACTGGTTCTGCTAGAGAACACCCGACGAGCATTCGTCGCCACGTCGTAGAGGATCTGCTCTTAGAGATGGCCGTCGACGGGTGGATGTGCTTCAAGTATCTGGCTTTCATGAACCTTGTCCATAAGTTCTGAGCCGTACGGATTTTCTACCACAGTTTCATAGAGAAGGCTTTAATAATATGGGATAGTTTGGTGAAACCAAGGCCCCCCTCCTCTGTAGGACGCGCCATGGTATCCCAACTAGCCCAATGGTGCTTGTCGTGGCCAGTTACTGTGCCCCCAAAAGAAGTTGCTAAAGATGCCCTCGATCGAAAAAAGCACTATCTTGGGGAGAGAGCAAGCCGCAAGGGTGTAGATGGGTATGGAGGTGAGAACGTGCTTGATAAAGATCATCTTCCCTAGGGGACAGGATAGCGTTGTGCCATCCTTCAAGTTTTTTCCTGATACGGTTGATAAGATTCTGAAAGATGCCAGCATTGGATCTTCCGTACAGGAGGGGAAAGGTAGTGGAGCGGGGGATGCTTGATGGGGAAAGAGGTAGTGTTGGAGAGCACGGTCGCGTGGTCTCTCTTAATATTGTGATGGGTGTAAATGATACTTTTATCCGAGTTGACCCTCTGGCCTGAGCACCTAACATATCTTTGGAGAGTGTTGTAGACGAATTCTACCGACCCAACGTCCCCAGTTGAGAATATGAGAATATCGTCAGTGAAAGCCAAGTGGGTGATAATCGAGCATCCGCTGACCGAATGATAGTGATGGAAGTTAGTAGAGTAAGTCATCTTGTTAAGGTTCCAGCTTAATGCGTCCGCCGTAATGATGAAGATAGTAGAAGAAAGCGGATCTCCTTGTCTAACCCTGCGACTCGATTTGAAGAACCCGCCGGCCTGACCGTTGATGACCGTTGAAAACCATGAGTTGCTGATCGATCGCCATACGATGTTGGTCCATGTTTTTGAGAATCCGAAGGCTCTGAAAACCCAGATCATGAATTGCCAATCTAGCCTGTCGTACTCTTTCTCCATGTCCAGTTTAATAGCAATGTTGTCCCCTCTTGCCGGAAGCTTCATGCAGGTGATTAACTCTTGAGCGAGCATGATGTTATCTTGGATATTTCTACCGCGAACGAAACCACTTTGCTCCTCGGATATGATCTTGGGAAGGAGACCCGACAAGCGGGAGGCTACGATCTTCGATATGATCTTGTTAGTGAAGGTGCAAAGACTGATGGGACAAAAATCTCGAAATGTCTCCGGGTTCTCCTTCCTCGGGATAAGGATAAGGTTGGTGCTCGAGATGGCCCTGGGATACATGGCTCCTTGGAAGAAGGCAGTGGCCGCTTCGAGGATATCCAGCTTGATGATGTCCCAGCAAGTGTGAAAAAAGACCCCCGAGAACCCGTCTGGTCCTGGAGCGTTATGCTGGTCAAGGGCCCAGATGGTGTCTTTCACCTTGCTCGAACGGAGGGAGCCCAAGCTGTGTATTGTCGATGTCGCTGATAAGGTGGGGAATTTCCTCCAGGAATGTAGGGTCCCTGAGGACCGTCTCCATAGAGAAAAGCTGGGAGAAGAACTTCGCAGCAGCCGCTTTGATGCCCCTTTGATCATTGATGATGTTACCAGTATCATCGACGATTTGGTGAAGCGTAAGTTTTGTCTGCGACCATTGACGCAGGCAAGAAATAGCTCGAGTTTTTGTCTCCCACGCTGTCCCATTTAAGCCTCGCTTTCTGTTTTCAAAAATCATTTTTGACTTTCAACCAAAATTTGAGGATAGCTTTGGTGAGGTTAAGGGTGGTTCTGGCGGCCGGAGATCTGTCTGTTATGAATCTAATATTGGCACGTTTGACGTCGCCCTCTACCTCACGAATGGCCTGAAAAATATCCTCATAGGCCTGCTTGCTCCAGACCGCCTGTCACGACTCGTACCCGTTTTTTTTTAAAACGGATACAAGACGTGTCCAAGCCAGCCTACGCCGCAGTGTCGGCGGTAGAACGCTGTCACGGCCACGAAGATCAAAATCACAAATATACTCATTCACATAATTAATTTAACTTACAACGATCACAAGTTTTATATTTGCTGAAAAATATAAACTTGTACAAATAAATGAATGACTACAACTTAACTATCTAGCTAGTCTCTAGGCTTCTGGCTGCAAGTATTCCCGTCACTCCCCTGAGCTAAGTGAAACCACGGCTAACCTGAAAATGTTGGTTTCCAGTCAGGAATGGAACGAGCACAAGTCACTGAATGCAATTTCAAATAAAAAAAATGACTATAAGACAAGGGTTAGACATCAATCATGAGTTTTGAAAATAAACAGTAAATACGGAAAACTAATATCAATAAATAGACACAAAAATACTTTCCCCAACTGTTAGAAGTACCTTTGATATGTGATCGGTCTCGGAACAATTATGCGATACTGTCTACACTGTCTAAAGTTACACTGTCTATACTGTCTAAAGTTACACTGTCTACACTGTCTAAAGTTACACTGTCTACAGGAAATATTGCAATAAAGAAACACTGTCTACAAAATAATAATCACGAACTACACAGTTTAAATGCAATAATAATTACGATCTACACTGTCTACTTTGCAATAATTAAATCAATGTCTACACTGTCTACTTTGCAATAATTAAATCAATGTCTACACTGTCTACTTTGTAATAAATAAATCACTATCTACACTGTCTAAGGTCAGATCACACATCCTTGGTACCTCTCATTCCCGACTCAATAATTTATAATAGAAAATAATCACATAACCGATGGCCAATCAATGAAATATAGTAAAGATCAATATCGAAATGCAGACAATAAACTGTACTAGCCTGGGATCCTCTGTTGGTAAACCGACAATCTGAACCACTCAATGTGCCACAATAGTCAAAACCCGTACAACAGTACCCGAAAAGCTGAAATAAATATTACCAATGTTCTCAGAATAGTCAAATGAGCTAGGATTACCTGTCCTTAAGTCCAATTCTGGACACAGGGGCAAAATGGTAATTTGGGTCAAAACGGTGTCCGTAGTTGGACCCGCTTTGTAACCGAAAAGCGTGCCAGAGTCAACGGTCTCTAAAGTCATCAAATTATATGTCTACGGATCCAGTTTTTCGATACGAACCCAACCGTATAGTCCAGAGTTGGATTCCGGCAGGCCGTGCACAAAATCGCCCGTTGAGTGGGACCGTGGGGCCCGCAAAACGGTGATTTTATCAACTGTCTCAGAATTGGACCAAACTTGGCATGCAGGACCAAAAAAATGATACGGTCCTGTTGGAGCAAGTTTCGTCTCGATCTGACGAGCATGTACAAAGTAATTGGAGAATTTACAAAGTGCACAATACGGTAAATTTCGACGGATACGGATCAAATTCGTCGCGCACACGCGACCAATTTGAATTCCGCCAAAGCCCACACGACCACGAAGCCTGTTACACAGCTTTCGATGCTTACGGTGTGCGACCACAGTCGCCCAGAATGGCGGGTCGCACGTCGTGTGGATGAATTTTCTAGTTTTTAAAACAGGTTTTTGTCCAAGTTCGGAATCCGATTTCTCGACACGTAGTTGACGAAATCAAATTCCGTAAAAAGGGATTCGAAGCCCTATAGGTTGTCTAAAAGTGTCTTCAAATAGTTTTTCTAACATGGTACTAGATCGATCAGAATCGATTCGTCAAACTTGGGTGATGGGACTGTTAAACGTCCTGTTTTGCGATCAGAATTTCGATCGACTTCGTGTCGATCTATCGGCCAACCTAAAGCATTTAAATTCAATCTATTTGAATGGAAATAATCTTGTATAAGTTGTGGACATTCCCGAGGAAGCAGCTCGCGAAACGATCGAGCGATCGTTGCGAACCGTCGCTGCGAAGTTCCCCTCCTGACTGTTGTTGCTGCTGTCATATACCACGCCTGTGCGCGCGTTTCCAGCGCTCGGCCGCGCGTCTGCCGACGACCGGCGGTGGCCCAGGGCGACGCGCAGCGCGCGGGGGCACGCCCAGTGGTGGCGTGGGGTATGGGACTAGGGTTTTGCTTTTTGAGACCCCCCTTTCTCTGTTTTTATTTATAACGAACAAGCGGGGTTTCCGCTCGGCCGTGCAAAATAGAGGGTCGGGTTTTCAACGGTTTGGGCGGTTAAGCCTGGGCTCTGTTGGCCAAAGCTGGGTTCGGGCCTGCTTGTTGGGCTGATTCATAAGTTTGTGTTTGCTTATTCTTTTTATTACTCTTTTTCTTTTCCTATTTCTTTTAATACTAATACATATATATGTATATATATATATATACACATAAGTACACAAGTATATATATAAAAAAAAATATATACATATATATATACACCATAAATACACATGTATATATACGTATATGTATATAAAATATATACACATATATATAATATATATTATATATATATATATATATATATATATATATATATATATATATATATATATATATATATACATATATATATACACACATACAATATATTTTTTTTATATATATATATATAAAAAATATATATATATATAAATACACCTATTCACACATACAATATATATTATATATACATGCACGCTCACAACTATATATATATAACTTATATATATCTTATACACACACACAAATACATTTATGTATTTATATATAAATACCCCACACCCATATACATATGTATATTTTATATAAATACACATACACACATATATTTATTCTTTTGTTAAAGAATAAACTAATAATAATTAATAATAATAAATAGTTTATTATCAATAACCAAAATAATAATATTATAATAATAATAATCCCTACTAGTAATTGAAATAATTTAATACTAGCTCCTGGATGGGCATATCATATACTTCCATTACTGGGCCCCGAAAATCGTATAAATATTCTAAAACGCTAATTAATATTAATAATACCTATATTCTACCATAACTAATGTTTAGAAAATAATTGCCAATTCTTAAGAATATATATACAAAATATTTGTATTTATCAAACATGTCTACGAGGCCGTATTGGTCCCACTGCATGCCTACATGGGCTTGGGCTTAGTTCGGGTCCGATCTGCACTAGTTTGGTACAACCGGGTTCCCTAAAACTAAATAATATACTTAATAAATAAATAATCTTCGATAAGGGTTACGTCGCAACTTGGCCTGGTTTTCCTAGTTAGGATACTCATATGGCTCGGCATTCCCTACCATGGCTAATCACTAGTCAAAGCACGCCACTGCACTATCCGTGCCATGATTCCTATCCACTACTTCAAACTTAACTATGGCTAAAGTCGTCTACCGTAATACTTAACCAAATAATTATTTATAACAATCTAAAAATCACCATTTCAATAAAAATAAATAATCCCAAAATATTTTAAAAAATTCCGGGAAGGGAGGCTACAAATCTACCCACCTTAAAAATAATTTCGTCCTCGAAATTCTAATTTATAACTATTTCTTAAATTTTAAAATATAGTATTCCCTTAATCTCCTCAAATTTAATTTCTCAAAATATTTCTATGACCTTCTCATTGGTCATTTGGCAACTACAAAATCTCGAGGACTTCTACCCACCTTTGGTCACACTACTCCCTCAGTGCTATGTCCCTACAGCCTTATAACCATCCAACTACTTGCTAAAATTCCTACAAATAGATATCTACTACTTTTGGCCTCTATAATAATCTCCTATCTCTTAAACAACCCAAAATCTAACAAGCAACAAATTTACACAAGTAGCTAAGAAGTATTGGTAAATTCTAATGGGCATGACCATCTTTGCTCCGAAAATAGGAAGGTCATGATGATAAGGAAGAACAATCGTGAGTAAAAATGAGGTTTCAAGAGCAGTAGCCGGTATACAATGATACAACTAGGAAGAAAATTTGTGAACCATTAACTCATTTGCTAGAGTGGGCTACTCTAGTCTAGTCACTTGCTAGATCAAAGAACCCTTCGTTTCTCAGAGGGTCTTGCAATCCGTGCAATACAGAAGTTTTGTTCTTGAAACTTTAACAGTTTCCATAATTGAACGGAATGTGAGGAATCAAGATTGTGATATTTCCCGTGATTATATAAACATACGAGCAAGGGATAAAATGCAATACAAGTTCGTATCACGACTTCCAGGTAGATGGAATAATGGTTACGAATGACACCACATTCTAAGAGGTGGAGACTACCTAATAGGTGTAGGAACCTATTTCAAATAGTTCGATTTTAATAGTCCAAATATAGTGGTATGTATGTATGGATTTTACTGGGTCTTAATGGGTTTCCTGATTGGACATCAATCGCTGGTTGGATGAACCTAGGATTTCAATCTATATGGACTGAACAAGATCCCAATGATAAAGCTCTTCCTACTAGATTAGGGTATCCTATAATAGGTTTCTATCCAAGGGTTGAGCTAGTTGCCCATCAAATTGGTTAGCTAGGTCCCTCAAGCCCAAAAATGCGCCTTCAGTGACTTTTGTGTTTACGTAGCACATGAGGCCTCAATTGGGTGACGCACTAGTGGTATGTGCGAAGTGGGCTTCGAGTATATCACAACCATATGTGGGGTCGCAGGAATTGAGTCGAGTTTGAGGCTCTAATGGTATTCGGAAAATATACCAGGTAGGTACTATGGTAAGAGTTATAGCTAGTCCTTATAACCTGATAGTCATAGCACAAAAATAGAGTACAAGGGGACGGGTTTGAGTGGGACATGATATACCTAGATGAAGGTGGACGCGTCTAGATCTTGCATATGCAATTCGTTGGAAGATAACAGCCGGTCTCGTGCTCTGAATATCAATGGCACGACCGGGGGCACAAAATGATCTAAATGAAAAGTGGGACAACATAGGGCACTAGTTATCATTCTAATGGAAATTATTCTAATCACTCGGTAATCCTGGTATATCCTAAAAGTTTTTAGGAAGCTTACAGTCTACCCACCTTAGAAGCTAAGACATGGTTTTAGGAATATTAAGGTTAGAAGAATTCCAAAGTCCGGGTATCGTACCTCGATTCTTGTTAATAGAGAAAAAGGTACGACGTAACGGAAAACGGTAGATATAAGTCAACTCAAGGATCATTCCTCATTAAATGGAAAATGAGTGTGTACGATGACACATGGTCGATATAATAGAATGACCTACTCGTTCGCAGTATACGAGAGTTTTTGATGGGGTAACCAACTCCAAGGCACAACATAAGAAAAGATTTCTAACAATTGAGTCAAAAATTCTATTTGTGTCAACCTGCCAGACTATGATTACAAGGGTTGTAGTGATCAGGTATTGCTGTTGACAACTGGTAGGTCGTAGTGTGACAGGTATTTAAGCTATGGTATTGGCTAAGCTAGTGACTGTGGTGTTCCAACACTAGTTAGGTCTTTAAATAATAAAATTTACACAACTAGGACAATACTTGTTGGAACCCAATCTCGAAATGAGAGTCTACCATAGTCACGGTAAATGATTAGAGACTCCCGATGTTTGGTTTCTTGAAAATAGATAGTCTTCTGGGTTGGCAATTTTGACTAAGGGTAAAACCCTAATCATTCTCAAATTCAGATGACTAGAGGGTTCTAATAGTAGTTTGAGAGTCGAGAGGAGAACGAATAACTCAACCACATGGCTGGCTGACGATAACTACCCTTGTGTATACAACTACCATAGCCATGGGGATACTTGGTATCCCTCTACCAATTACGAGCTTCTGTCTTTCCAAATTAGTGAAAGACAAAAACAATAAAGAGTTCAAGAAAGATGTTACTGAATACAATCACGTGATTCAATGGCGAATATATAATTTAAGAGGAATTGTCAAAGCAATCGCGGATGAGATCATAGATACCTTGATATCTCAATCCATGTAGGTTAATCAGAGAGAGAGCGAACCAAGTGCACTACGGTTGATCAGACCGTAATACATCGATTCTGATTAGACAATATGTTAGCAGGCGTCCCCACTAAACATATACCTCGAATCAAGCTCGAGAACAGAGTGAGCTTGCAAAACTAGGCTGTAATAGCAGCGTTGGTTAAGATAGTCAAATACAATTTTACCAGATTTTTGAAAGGGGCATAAGTAGTTCGAGGTTTTTGTGAGAATCAAAACCTTACCCGGTGTTCTTGCTTATTCGGTCATCCTAGTATCTTCTTATCCACAAGGACTTGGTCGATTAATGGGTTATGACCTCTAACTTCTGTATTCTAGGTAACCTATTAGCGTCAATCAATTTCCTCATCAATAGATCACGAGGATCATACAAAGTGCTAGGTCGGAAGACATGCTACCAAACTTACAACTTCCACTACTATTGGCTTTGGATCTTAGGGGACATATATGGCACGGTCCTATCCTCTATAGTACCCTAAACTTGTAATCACGTCTGAAATTATTTTACCGAGGGTTATGCCTCGTCCGTATACTCGGGCGATGGTAAACTCTTGGTTTTGTAACTCAAATATGACCAAATCGAACATTACTTAACTCTATCCAATATTGGCTCAAGGGTAACTACGATCAGGAGTGGACCACTAGCCATAGTTTCAGGAATGTTCTATAACCTATATTTTCCTTAAAAATTTCAACTCTAGGGTCGTGTCTTGCCAGTGCGCTGTTGGCTGTAGGGAATCCAGAGTCTTCATAATTTAAATAAATGGCGACAGTGCGCTGCTGTCCTGCCATTATGAGTTAACTAACATTCCTTTAACTACATCTGTAAAATCCATGAGCTTCTAGAGATTCAAACAAGTTGCCTATGAAATAAAGTGTAAGCATTTGTCCTATCAGTTACAACCCTTAAGATAAAAGTTTGAACAGGAAGAAATAACTGAGGACAAAAGAAATACATACATTCTAACTCTTCCATGTGTATTCAAGCCTCTGAGGGACAAACTTGAATCAAAACTAACTCGAGGTCCGTATATGGATAATCTAATCAGAAATTATATAAAATAATAATTCTTAGGGCAAAATAGGGACTGAGGAGGCAATTCAGACTAAGATGTGAGGATGATATCTAAAGGGGCAAGGAGAAAGAATTGCACCATTTATCAAGGTTAAACTATTAATTCTAGAAAGTCCTGTATCACCAAGTGAATAATCTATCCACATTGGATCATGTCGTCTTATCAAAAGGTAGTCGTGTACCTATAGGGATTGACAAACTATCAAAATTAATAACTCCTCGTCTAAATTGCATAACCTAGACTACCATCGGTAAATTTTGTATAAGGGACTCCTAGTCATAGTCGTTCTCTTAAATTAAATTAATCCTTGTTCGTGAATGAGCATGTTCTAGTCGGCTCGCAATAGTACAACTAATCTTAAGTACCATCACGAGTTCACATGACTTGCGAAAACTGACCTGCATGGGCCACCACAAAAACTTGTCACGACCCGTACCCATTTTTTTAAAACGGATACAAGACGTGTCCAAGCCAGCCTACGCCGCAGTGTCGGCGACAGAACACTATCACGACCATGAAGATCAAAATCACAAATAATGCTCATTCACATAATTAATTTAACTTACAACGATCATAAGTTTTACATTTGCTGAAAAATATAAACTTGTACAAATAAATGAATGACTACAACTCAACTATCTAGCTAGTCTCTAGGCTTTTGGCTGCAAGTATTCCCGTCACTTCCCGAGCTAAGTGAAACCACGGCTAACCTGAAAATGTTGGTTTCAGTCAGGAATGGAACGAGCACAATTCACTGAATGCAATTTCAAATAAAAAAATGACTATAAGACAAGGGTTAGACATCAATCATGAGTTTTGAAAATAACAGTAAATACGGAAAACCAATATCAATAAATAGACACAAAAATACTTTCCCCAACTGTTAGAAGTACCTTTGATATGTGATCGGTCTCGGGACAATTATGCGACACTGTCTACACTGTCTAAAGGTACACTGTCTACACTGTCTAAAGTTACACTGTCTACACTGTCTAAAGTTACACTGTCTACAGGAAATATTACAATAAAGAAATATTGTCTACAAAATAATAATCACGAACTACACAGTTTAAATGCAATAATAATCACGGTCTACACTGTCTACTTTGCACTAATTAAATCAATGTCTACACTGTCTACTTTGCAATAATTAAATCAATGTCTACACTGTCTACTTTGCAATAAATAAATCACTGTCTACACTGTCTAAGGTCAGATCACACATCCTTGGTACCTCTCATTCCCGACTCAACAATTTATAATAGAAAATAATCACATAACCGATGGCCAATCAATGAAATATAGTAAAGATCAATATCGAAATGCAGACAATAAACTGTACTCGTCTGGGGTCCTCTGCTGGTGAAACCGACAATCTGAACCACTCAATGTGCCACAATAGTCAAAACCCGTACAACAGTCCCCGGAAGCTGAAATAAACATTACCAATATTCTCAGAATAGTTAAATTAGCTAGGATTGCCTGTCCTTAAGTCCAATTCTGGACACAGGAGAAA
This sequence comes from Iris pallida, assembly GCA_029216955.1. Lineage (NCBI taxonomy): Eukaryota > Viridiplantae > Streptophyta > Magnoliopsida > Asparagales > Iridaceae > Iris > Iris pallida. The sequence goes on from JANAVB010019199.1 coordinate 5,977,298, forward strand.
AACGGTAATTTTGGGTCAAAATGGTGTCCGCCGTTGGACCCGCTTTGCACCGAAAAGCGTACCAGAGTCAACAGTCTCTAAAGTCGTCAAACTATATGTCTACGGATCCATTTTTTCGATACGAACCCAACCGTATGTCTAGAGTTGGATTCCGGCAGGCCGTGCACAAAATCGCCCGTTGAGTGGGACCGTGGGGCCCACAAAACGGTAATTTTATCAACTGTCTCAGAATTGGACCAAACTTGGCATGCAAGACCAAAAAAACGATACGATCCTGTTGGTGCAAGTTTCATCTCGATCTGACAAGCATGCACAATTTAATTAGAGAATTTGCAAAGTGCACGATACGGTGAATTTCGACGGATACGGATCAAATTCGTCGTGCACACGCGACCAATTTGAATTCCACCAAAGCCCACACGACCACGAAGCCGTTACGCAGCTTTTGATGCTTACGGTGCGCGACCACGTTGCCCAGAATGGCGGGACGCACGTCGTGTGGATGAATTTTCTAGTTTTTAAAACAGGTTTTGTCCAAGTTCGGGATCCGATTTCTCGACACGTAGTTGACGAAATTAAATTCCATAAAAAGGGATTCGAAGCCCTATAGGTTGTCTAAAAGTATCTTCAAATAGTTTTTCTAACATGGTAATAGATCGATCAGAATCGATTCGTCAAACTTGGGTGATGGGACTGTTAAACGTCCTGTTTTGCGATCAGAATTTCGATCGACTTCGTGTCGATCTATCGGCCAACCTAAAGCATTTAAATTCAATCTATTTGAATGGAAATAATCTCGTATAAGTTGGGGACATACCCGAGGAAGCAGCTCACGAAACGATCGAGCGATCATTGCGAACCGTCGCTGCGAAGTTCCCCTCCAGACTGTTGTTGCTGCTGTCATATACCACGCCTGTGCGCGCGTTTCCAGCGCTCGGCCACGCGTCTGCCGACGACCGGCGGCGGCCCAGGGCGGCGCGCGTGCGCGCGGGTGCGCCGAGTGGTGGCGTGGTGTATGGGACTAGGGTTTTGCTTTTCGAGACCCCTCTTTCTCTGTTTTTATTTATAACGAACAAGCGGGGTTTCCGCTCGGCCGTGCAAATAGAGGGTCGGGTTTTCAACGGTTTGGGCGGTTAAAACTGGGCTCTGTTGGCCAAAGCTGGGTTCGGGCCTGCTTTGTTGGGCTGATTCATAAGTTTGTGTTTGCTTATTCTTTTTATTACTCTTTTTCTTTTCCTATTTCTTTTAATACTAATACATATATATGTATATATATATACACATAAGTACACAAGTATATATATATACGTATATATATATACACATAAATACACATGTATATATATACGTATATGTATATAAAATATATACACATATATAATATATATATATATATATATATATATATATATATATATATATATATATATATATATATATATATATATATATATATATTTATAAAAATATATATATATATATTTATATATATATATATTTATATATATATATATATATATATATATATATATATATATATATATATATATATATATATATATATATATATATACACCTATTCACACATACAATATATATTTATATATACATGCACGCTCACAACTATATATATATATATAACTTATCTATATCTTATACACACACACAAATACATTTATGTATTTTATATAAATACCCCACACCCATATACATATGTATATTTTATATAAATACACATACACACATATATTTATTCTTTTGTTAAAGAATAAACTAATAATAATTAATAATAATAAATAGTTTATTATCAATAACCAAAATAATAATATTATAATAATAATAATCCCACTAGTAATTGAAATAATTTAATACTAGCTCCTGGATGGGCATATCATATACTTCCATTACTGGGCCCCAAAAAATCGTATAAATATTCTAAAACGCTAATTAATATTAATAATACATATATTCTACCCATAACTAATGTTTACAAAATAATTTCCAATTCTTAAGAATATATATACAAAATATTTGTATTTATCAAACATGTCTACAAGGCCGTATTTGGTCCCACTGCATGCCTACATGGGCTTGGGCTTAGTTCGGGTCCAACATGCACTAGTTTGGTACAACCGGGTTCCCTAAAACTAAATAATATACTTAATAAATAAATAATCTTTGATAAGGGTTACGTCGCAACTTGGCCTGGTTTTCCTAGTTAGGACAATCATATGGCTCGGCATTCCCCTACCATGGCTAATCACTAGTCAAAGCACGCCACTGCACTATCCGTGCCATGATTCCTATCCACCTTGTACTTCAAAACTTAACTATGGCTAAAGTCTTCTACCGTAATAATTAACCAAATAATTATTTATAACAATCTAAAATCACCATTTCAATAAAAATAAATAATCCCAAATATTTTAAAAAATTTCGGGAAGGGAGGCTACACCGCCAGGGCTTTCTTCGTCGCCTTGATTTTGTAGGCCACCCGACTGAGTGGTTCGGGGGATTCCGTACTGCTCCAAGCTTCGGAGATGATGGCCAAGAACTGGAGGTGTTCGCACCAAAAATCCAGGAAGCGGAAGCACTTTTTGTTCTGACCGAAGTGCGAATAATGCCAACAAGCAGGGGGGCATGGTCAGATTCGGTTGCATTGAGATGCGAGAGCATTGAGGTGGTCCCCATGCCATGCCAGTTGGTATTGGTAAGGGCCCTGTCAAGGCGGGAATATTGGCGGCAGTTGCCTTCCTGCATGTTGCACCAGGTGAAGGCATTGCCGGAGAAGGGGAGGGGAGATAGGTGGGAGTTGAATATGAAGTTGTTGAAATCCTCCATGGCCGAGAGAGGGAGGCGACCGCCGATCTTCTCGTCTCTGCAGGTGACAGCATTGAAATCTCTAATACAAAGCCAAGGAAGGTTATTGTGGTGTAGGTGAATGTCCTGGAGATTGTACCATAGTTGTTTGCGCTCCGTGATGTCACAGCTGTCATAAACCGCGGACAGGATGGCATGCTTGGGGATCAACGAATGTTCCATCCAGCAAGATAGGGCCTGCCTGGAGTCATCAATGACTCCCATTTTGATGTCTTTTGAGTGGAGGATCCAAATATCGTGTTTGCCAGCTATGGCCATAGGAAAGCCTAGCTGCAGCTGAATGGATTTGAGCCTCTTGTAGGGAATTTTGGGTTTAATGATGATCAAAATGTCAATCTTATGGGTTTTATTAAGGCTGGTGATTCTCCTTTTGGTGGGTTTGTTCGTCAGACCGCGGACATTCCAAGAAAGGATGTTCAGCATTAATGAAGCCGAAAGGGGGTTGGTTAGCCCGCTTGGCTGCGGACCTGGTTCGGGTCGCCGGGGACTCTCCGGTTCCTTTCTGTTTAGCTATCTTGGTAGTGGTCGAAGTCTCTCCCGCATTTGAGGTAAATATGCTGGAGCGGGGATCCTCAGGGGGGGTTAATGAGAGAGTCTTCGGAGGATTCGAGCGATTCTCCTGCAGAATCCGTTACGGATTCCTCTGGTGGGATATGGATGGTGTCGTCCGTGAAGCCGATCTGCATTCCTTCTAATTGGAGGGGAATCCTGCGGTGATAACCTGAAGTCCTCTTTGCGCTTGCTCTGGCCCTAGGGTGGCATGGGCTTCTACAATTTCAACTTTATGGGAGGGATGACCCTCGTGTGAGCAGCAATCTGTGGTATTTGGAAGTCCTTGGAGGGTCTCCTCGTCATCCTTCGATGAAGGGATGCTGACGTTCGCTGATGTCGGCTCGGGGGCTACTGAAGAGTCTCCAAGATAATCTCTCCAGGAGTGGGTTCAGTCGCTTCCGTGACGAGGGCGTTGAACTGATTGGAGAGGGTGAGGGTTGGAGGGTGGTAGGGTATCACCGATCTGTCCGCTGAAGTACCTTTTTTGGTTTTATCTGTGCTGGATTGAAATCTAGTGTGGGAGTTCCGTAGTATGAGCAGGGGGGATCGGGTCGGCTCTTGGTGCTTATCCTCTTTTGTGAGGGATTTTTGTCTGGTAGGTTTTCTCTTGAGCTCTGGGTGAAGACGGAAGCAGTGCTTAGAGAAATGACCGCACAGATGGCAGTGAGAACAGAAGAGGATGTGATTATCATAGATGATTTGCTGGGTGTGGGACTTATTTTCCAGTTCTATGAGGATGTGATTTGGGGGCTCGGAAGTGAGGTCGAGTTCCACACAAATCTTCGCATAGTGGGCTTTGGTCAGGTTGCTGGTTTCTGCCGCGGTAGCCGATTTCTGCCGCGGTAGCCACATAAGTACCAAAGGAGTTGGCTATTCGCCTAAGCGCAGCAGGGACGAACCAAATGAGGGAGAGGTTGGGGAGAGTCACCCAGACGGCAACTGTCGCTGAGTCTTTCTTGGTGCTGAAGCTCGATGACCATTTGATGATCTTCATCTGGTGGGCGTCCACTCTAGTGATCCCTTTGGACCACACGAACCTATGATCAATATCCGAGGAGAGATACAGCAGGATATGCCTGGGATCTAGGAGAGCCACCCTGTATTCAGCGGTGAGTTTCTAACTTGCAATAACCTCCTGAACTCGAAAGAGTTTAGGACAGCCTGAGGAGAATTTAAGGACAAAGGAGAAGAAAAAGGAAGTAGCCAGAGAGGTCATCTCCTGATCGGAGAAAGGAACTGCAGGCACAGGTGATTCTACCGAATACTCAACATCGGGTTGGGGGACGTCGGGGGACAGAAGGCCCTGTTTGGCTGCCCTGTCCGGGTGTAGCTTGTTAGCGAAGGACGGCACGGGACGGCTCGCAGAGGGCGGGGGTCCTTGGGCCCCGCTAAGGTGGGCCCGCACAGCGGGTGGTCCGACTTTCAGTCAGGGGACCCGCTCCAGCCTGGGGAAGAAAGCGACGAGGTCGACGGGAAGAGGGCGAACAGTGAGGGTAATAGAAGACAACTCGGAAGGTGGTACGAAAAGCGATGCCCTTCTATAGATAACGACCACGGCCGGGGTGGGGTCCGAGAAAGGTGGAGACGAAGGGCCAACAGAGAGGGTGCCAGAAGTGCCCTCGGAGGAGCGTCGACCATATACGCCCGCAAGAGCGAGGCCATATGTGCCCGCTGTGGCGATGCCATATGCGCCCGCCAATCCGTAGAGATGGGGTGCATGAGGGATGGAAGGGTGAGTGACTGTGGTGGTAGGACCAACGGAAGCACCCCCACAAGATGAGCCATATGCGTCTGCTGGAGAACGGCCACATGTGCCCGAGAGAGGGAGAGGCGGGGGGCACTAGCGACGAGAGGGTCACTGAATGCGCCCGGAGGCGCCGCGCCATATGCGCCCCTCAATGCAGGGCCATATACGCTCGAGGTAGCCAGCAGGGGATGGCTTGGAGAATCACCCACGGGGGGGGCACCATATGCGCCCACATGGGGACGGTCATATGCGCAAACATGCTCCTAGGTGCATGACACTTCGATCCCCGGAGCGGGAGATTTGAAATTTAAATCTCGGAGGGAAAGAATGCCAGCTCCCTCTGAACTCGAATAGCACTGAGGAAGAGGCTGGCCAGAAGCCGCGCCCCCCCTCCCGGGGGGAGAGAAGGAGCGCCGCCCGGGGCCCGGTGGCCGAACGAGCCGTGCCTCGATGGCGGAGGAGCGGGGAGAGGACGGGGATGAACCGGGGGGCGAGGGGGTGCGAGAGGGGTGATGGTGGTGGGCGATGGTGGTAGGCGGACAGGACGGGCAGCCGGGCGGACGGAAGGAGGAGAAGAGCGATCAAGGAGGGAGATCGGGCAGGGATCGACAGGCATGAGATGGGGAGTCGAGCCTAGAACGGCGATGAGGTCGGGGGGGAGCCCGCATGGCCGATCCTGGAGGAGGACCTCCATGCGCAGAGGGAGGGCGGAGGGAGGGAGGGAGGGGGTGGCGGACGGCCTCCAGCCTAGGCGGGGCCGGAGGGTGTCCCGAGGGAGCGCTCAGCAAGAGAGGGAGGAGCCATCATTATATATATATATACATATATATATATATATATATATATATATATATATATATATATATATATATATATATATATACACACACACTTTTAATTATAGAAATTCAGTTATAGAATTTTAGTTATACTAACTAAATATATGTAAGAAATATTATTTAATGCTATATAAATAAGGTAAGTGCTACAGTGCTACAAAAAGTTTTAGTTTTTTTATGAAATTATTTTTAGATTTTTTTAGAAAATTGTTTTAGGATTTTAGAAACTTTCTTTATATGATATTTGGATTTTTTTAATATTTGTATATATATATATTTTTTAATATTTGTATATATATATATATATATATATATATATATATATATATATATATATATATATATATATATATAGATATATATATATATATATATATATATATATATATATATATATATATATATATATATATATATATATATTAATATATATATGATATAATAATATTTGAATATATATATATATATATATATATATATATATATATATATATATATATATATATTATATATTCAAATATATATATTTGAATATATATATATATATATATAATATATATATATATATATATATATATATATATATATATATATATATTTTATATATATATATATTTTTTATTTTATATATATATATTTTATATATATATATATATATAATATATATATATATATATATATATATATATATATATATATATATATTAAAATATATATATATATATATTAAAATATATATTCATATATTAATATATATATATATATATATATATATTTTATATATATATATTTATATATGAATATTAAAATATATTAAAATATATATATAAATATATTAAAATATATATATAAATATATTAAATATATATATATATATATATTATATATATATATATATATATTTAAACACCCCCCATTTTATTCAAAAGGCTGATGCCGAATCCTGTACAAGTATACCAGTAGGTGCAAAATGCCGAAGCCTATACACGTATACTACAAAAATAAGGGGAGAAAAGGAAACCAAAACGTCTAGGCCAGGGAAATGAGAGAGTTCCAGATGTCCATCTGGCCGTGTGAACAGAAGGATTTTCTCTTGCGGTACTGTCGAATGGTCTCCCAAATTTGCTGGACTGCAGAGTACTGGTGGCTTTCATATCTCGCCTTATCGTGATTCTTCCAGATAACCCATGTTCCGGCTTCTGCTACGATCTGGTGGCCATGGGATGCAGAAGCCTAGTACGCTACGAGGTCGTAGAAGCACCCACCCCCTTGAGCCATTTTGCAGCACTGGAAAAGTACTATCCTGACCTGGACAGGTAGGTCCCCCTGAAAGAAGATATGGTCGACAGTTTCCGATTGACGGTCAGAGCAGCATGTGCACGCGGACGCAAGGCTGAACCCAATAGTATTAAAAATGTCATCGGTGGACAGGATCTTACGAAGGGCTCTCCAAATGAGGAAGGACCACTTCTTGGGGATGCATGTCTGCCAGAAGGATGTAATGGTAGGAGAAGGCGCCGTTGTTCCTTGGACCACTCTTCTGGCTGATCTGAACGAGAAGGATCCTGTGGCTTCGACCGACCACTGAAGCTCATCTGCGACGGAGCCGATCGTCGATCCGCAGCGACGGATGCACTCTACTGCCTCAGGCCCGGCCCAATCCCGGATCTTGCTCCAATTCCAGTTGTTATCAGTGGGGTCCCATATGTCCTTGATCTTGCAGTTCCTAGGGGCTGCTGAAAGGTTGGGAAGTAAGGTGTCTCCAACCCAACGTTCGAGAAATGGCAAGGACTCACCGTCGCCCACCTGGAGGCGTATCACGGGTTCGATAAGAGAATGCCCGATGAGAATGCGTCACCAAGCCGCAGAGGATCTGCTGTTAGAGATGGCCATCGACGGGTGGATATAGTTGAAGTATCTGGCCTTCATGAACTTGGTCCATAAGTTCTGACTCGTGCGGAGCTTCCACCACAGTTTCATCGAGAAGGCTTTAACGATGTGAAAATGTTTGGTGAATCCCAGGCCCCCTCCCTGGTAGGATGCGCCATGTTATTCCAACTAGCCCAATGATGCTTGTCGTGGCCGCCACTGTGTCCCCAAAGAAAGTTGCTAAAGATGCTTTCGATTGAAGAGACCACTTTCTTGGGGGTGAGCACGCAGCCAGAGTGTAGATGGGTATAGAGGTGAGGACGTATTTGATGAGGATCATCTTGCCACCTGGGAATAAGGTAGCGTTATGCCATCCCTTGAGTTTTTTTACTGATATGGTTGATCAGCTCCTCAAAAATACCGGCATTGAATTTACCGTAGACGAGGGGACATCCTAGGTAGTGGAATGGTGGATGTTTGATGGAGAAGGAGGTGGTATTGGAGAGGTTAGCCACGTGCTCTCTCTTAATATTATGGTGGGCGTAGACAACACTTTTATCCGGGTTGACCTTCTGGCCTGAGCACCTGGCGTAGCTCTGAAGCGTATTGTGGACTACGTCTACCGATTCGACGTCTCCGGAAGAGAATATGAGGATATCATCTGCGAATCCCAGGTGGGTGATGTTCGGGAAGCCGCTGGCAGTATGATAGTGCTGGAAGTTAGGAGTGCAAGCCATCTTGTTAAGGTTTCTGCTTAAGGCATCCGTCGCAATAATAAAGATGGTGGAAGATAGAGGATCTCCTTGTCTGACCCCGCGACTCGATTTGAAGAAGCCGTCGGCCTGACCGTTGATAACCGTTGAAAACCACGAGTTGCTGATCGATCTCCACACGATCTTGGTCCAAGTTTCAGAAAATTCGGAAGCTCTGAAAACCCAGATCATGAATTGCCAATCCAGCCTGTCATAAACTTTCTCCATGTCCAATATGATATCTATGATGACCCCTCTTGCTGGAAGCTTCATGCAGGTGATTAAATCTTGAGCCAACATGATATAATCCTGGATATTTCTACCCCGGACAAAGCCACTCTGCTCTTCAGAGATGATCTTGGGTAGAAGATCTGACATGCGGGAGACGATGATCTTGGAAATGATCTTGTTGGTAAAGGTGCAAAGACTGATGGGACGAAAATTGCGGAATGTTTTCGGGTTATCTTTTTTCGGGATGAGGATCAGATTGGTGCTTGAGATGGCTCTGGGGTAAGTAGCTCCCTGGAAGAATGCAGAGACCACTTTATGGATATCCACCTTGATGAATCCCAGCATGTGTAAAAAATACCCCCGAAAACCCATCTGGTCCAGGCGTACTGTGTTCATCAAGGGCCCAAACGACATCTTTTACCTCTTCCTCGGTAGGAGGTTGTTCTAGCCGGATGTTGTCTGTGTCGCTAATAAGGTGGGGTATCTCTTCCAGAAAAGTGTTGTCTCTGAGAACCGTTTATTTGGAGAACAGCTGGCAATAAAACTTTACGGCTGACACTTGGATACCCTTTTGATCGTTGATGATGTTTTCGGTTTTGTCGGCTATCTGATGGAGGGTGAATTTCTGTCTACGACCATTGACGCAGGCGTGGAAGTACCTCGAGTTTTTGTCCCCCTCGCTGTCCCAATTAAGCCTCGCTTTCTGCTTCCAAAAATATGTCTCAACTTTCAGCCGGAATTTGACGATAGCTTTAGTGAGGTTAACGACGTTCCTGGCAGCTGGCGATCGGTCGGTCACGAACCTGACTTCGGCACGAGTAACATTATCCTCCACCTCACGGATGGCCTAAAAAATGTTCCCATAAGCCTGCTTGCTCCAGACCACTAGGGCTTTCCACGTTGCCTTGAGCTTGTTGGCTACCCGAGTGACAGGTTCGGGGGAGTCTGTGCGGTTCCAAGCTTCCGTGACGACTCCCTTGAATTGGGGGTGCTCGTTCCAGAAGTCCAGGAAGCGAAAACTCTTTTTTGACTGGCCGAATATGCTAGTAATTTCAACTAGCAGGAGGACGTGGTCAAATTATGTGGCATTGAGGTGAGAAAGCTTAGTGGAGGTTCCCATTCCGTACCAGGGGACATTTATTAGGGCCCTGTCAAAGCGGGAGTATTGTCGGTGATTGCCTTCCTGTATGTTGCACCAGGTGAAGGCATTGTCAGTGAACAGAAGGGGGGAGAGGTGGGAGTTAAAGATGAAGTTGTTGAAATCTTGCTTGGCCGAATGAGGGGGAGGGCATCTGCCTGTCTTCTCTTTTCTACATGTGATAGTGTTAAAGTCCCCAATGCATAGCTAAGGGAGATTGATGTGGTGAAGGTGGATGTCCAGGAGGTCATTCCAGAGGTGTTTGCGATCAGCAATGTCACAGCTACCAGGGACCGCGGACAGGATAGCGCGTTTGGGGATCAAAGGGTATTCCATCCAGCAAGAGAGGGCCTGCCTGGAGTCCTAAATGACTCCGATCCTGACGTCCTTCGAACAGAGGATCCAAATGTCGTATCCGCCGGCAATGGCCGTAGGAAAGCTAACTGCAGCTGAATGGATTTGAGTCTCTTGTAGGGGATTTTGGGTTCAAGGATGATCAAGATGTCAATCTTGTGAGTCTTCTTAAGGTTGGTTATTCTCCACTTGGTTGGTTTGTTCGCCAGACCACGAACAATCCAGGAGAGGATGTTGAGCATTAATGGAGTTGGGGGGTTGGTTTGTCCGCTTGGCTGCGGACCTGGTGCGCATGACCGGGGACTATGCGGCTCCTTTTTTTTGATTTCCTGGTTGTGGTGGTCGCCTCTCCCGACTTCGAGGTGGAAGAGTCGAGGATGGAATCCTCGAAAGGGTTGAGGAGGGTGTCTTCAAAGGATTCGACCATTTCTCCTGCGAAATCCAGTACAGTTTCCTTAGGAGGGAAGAGAAGGGTGTCGTCAGTGTTGCCAATCTGGTCTCCTTCCGATTGGAGGGAGAATCCTACAGCGAGGACCTGTAGTCCTCAAAGGGCCTGCTCTAGCCCTAGAATAGCAAGGGCATCTGCGACGGCAATTCCGTGGGATGGATGAACGACGGCGGGGTGGTCTGTGGCATGTCGGAGTTCTTGGAGGGTCTTCTCTGTGGCCTCCGGGGGGGTCGCTGATGACCTCAGAGTCCGGCCCGGGGGCCACGAATGAGTCTTCAAGGAAAGAGATCTCCTGGGAGGGGTCGGTCGCTTCCGAGACGAGGGCGTTAAATTGGTTGGAGAGGGGTAGAGTTGGTGGGTGGTAGGGGACCATGGCTTTGTCCGGGGAGGAGCCTCTGCCTATTTTACCTTCGCTGGAGTTAAATCTGGTATGGGAGTTCGGTAGTGGAAGCAGGGGGATTGGGCAGGCGATTGATACTTACCCCTATTGGGGTGAGATTCTTTTCGCACAGGTTTCTTCTTGAGCTCTGGATGAAGACGAAAATAATGTTTTGAGAGGAGACCGTACAAATGGCCGTGCAAATGGCAGTATGAGCAAAAAATAATATGATTATCGTAGACGATTTACTGGGTGTCTGTCTGGTTGCCAAGTTTAATGAGGATGTGATTGGGGGGCTCGGAGGTGAAGTCGAGTTCCACACATATCTTTGCGTAGTGGGCTTTGGTTAGGTTGCTGGTTTCTGCTGTAGTAGCCATATATGTCCCAAATGAGTTGGTTATATGCCTAAGAGTTGCTGGTACAAAAAAAATAAGAGGAAGGATGGGAAGGGTCACCCAGGCAGCAACCGTCGCTGAGTCTTCCTTAGTGTTAACGCTTGCTGACCACTTGATTATCTTCATCTGGTGGGAGTCAAACCTACTGGTACCTTTGGACCACACGGTCCTGTGGTCAAGATCAGAGGAGAGATGGAGCAGAATATGCCTAGGGTCAAGGGGTGTCACCCTGTATTCTGCAGAGAGCAGCCAACTGGCAATAACCTCCTGAACCCGGGAGAGTTTAGGGCAGCCTGAGGAGAATTTGAGAACGAAGGAGTGGGGAAAGCAGGTTGCTAGGGAGGTTAGTTCCTAGTCAGTGAAGGGTACAGTAGGTACGGAAGATGCCAGCGAATACTTAATATCGGGGAGGGGGACGTCAAGGAATAGGAGTCCCTGTTTGGACCCTGTCCGGACGAAGCTTGTCGACAAAGGAAGGCATCGGAGGGCCTAACGAAGGATGGTGACCCTGGGCTACGCTGGGGGTGGGCCGTACTGAGGGGAATGGAGGGGCAGAGCTACTGCCGGCCAGAGGGCCAGTTCCAGGCTGGGGATGAGAGCAATGAGGTCATTAGGAAAAGAATGAACAGAGGGGGATGGGGAGGGAATCACGAAGGGGACGCATAAGGGTACACACGGCCGCTGAGATCGATCACGGCTGAGGGGAGGACAGAACAAGGCTAGGTAGCAGTGTGGCTGGGAGGGGCTCCGGGCTGGGCGCTAGAACCTCTTGCATCAGACTGCAAAGAAGAGGGAGGAGGGAGGACAGGGGGGAGAAGGGATGAGGTAGGCGGAGGAGGGGGGGTGGGGAGGTGGCAGCGGCTAGCAGAGACACAAACAGGGGCGTCGGCTATCTGAGAGGATGCACCCCTGAAGAAGTCGAGCCTGTATGCGCCTACAGGGGTAGGGCCACCGAAAGTACCCCAAGAGGCTGGACGGATATGTGCACCAAGAGGGGGTTCGACGCAGAATGCGCCAATAGGGGCCGGGGCGCCATATGCGCCCGCAGACGCTGGAGGCTGGAGGGGGGCCTCCATATGTACCTATTGAGGAAGTCGAGGCTAGAGGGGGGCCACCATATGTGCCGCAGAGGCTGGAGGGGGGCTGCCATGTGCGCCCGCTGAGGAAGGGCGGTCATATGCGCCCAGAGAAAAAGGGAAATATGCGCCCGCAGGGGAAGGTGGGCAAATGCGCCCACAGGGGGAGGGCCTTTATATACGCCCACCGAGGAAGGGAGATCATATGTGCCCACAAGCAGAGGTGCGCATAGTTGTGCGTCCCCCTACCTCAAGAATGCATCGCAAGGAGAATGAGCGAGAAGTTCGAAATTATAATTCGAATGTTGGAACTTCCCCTCGAACTCCTGTCCCGAGGAGGGCAGGGAGGAGATGAGGCTGGAGGTAGCAGCCCCACCGGAGAAGTGGAGGCGGCGGGGGGCTGCCGCCCATCGCGCCGGAGCAGGACGGAAACGGACTGCGCTCCGGCTAGGTCGGCGAGAGGAGAAGCAGAGGGCGCGAAGGGATCCTGGTGGAGGCGAGCTGCGTCCATCGAGGGGGAGGGCGACCGGGGGAGACCGGAGGGTACGAAGGAGACGAGGGAAGGAGGAGGAACCAGGCGAGCCGAGGGAAAAGGCGGTCAGGGAGCGGGGGGCAGGGGCTGCGGGCCGAGGACGGCAAGGAGGTCGGTAGGTGGGTCGCAAGGCCGGACCCGGAGGGGGGCCGCCGTGCGAGAAGGAAGAAGGAAGGATGACTGGAAAGGCGACCGTCGGCCTAGGCGGGGCCGGAAGGGATACCCTCGCTAGCATGGGAGCGCAGGGCTAGGAAGCTTATGGAGGTATATATATATATATATATATATATATATATATATATATATATATATATATATATATATATATATATATATATATAAGGGAAATATATATATATATATATATATTTTCCCTTATATATATATATATATATTTCCCTTATATATATATATATACCTCCATAAGCTATAATATATATATATATATATATATATATATATATATATATATATATATATATATATATATATATATATATATATATATAAGGGAGTCACTATTCCTTAAAAAAAAATATATATATATATATATATATAAGGGAGTCACTATTCCTTAAGGTAATAATATCCCAGGTTTGGCCGACCCCCAAACCCGAGTCTCTCTAAATATATGTATAAATAGAAAAGAAATTCAAACCCTAAAATCCAGCGGCCACTCACTCCCGACCCTGGGCCACCGCGGTGGCAGTAGCAGCGCAATTTTGAGCTGACTTCATGGTAAGATATCTTCTTCACCGTTCGATGTTTTTTCGAACCACTTACGCTGGTGTGGACAACTTAACCGACTTCGTTTTCTTTGAATTAGAATTAATTAATATGCGATGTACGCGATGAAAATTGAGTTCCAAATTAGAAAAAAAAAACTCGATTTTTGGACGTTAGAAACTGTCCCGAACCCATGTTTAAAAGCAAAATTTTGAAACGAATATTTACAATTTTCAAAATGTAAAAGAACAAAGTTGTATCCAACATGAACGGCTTCATAAGAAATATTTATTCATAGTTTTCCCATAAGTACTTTTTAAATCAAATCAGTTTGAAAATCATGAAAAAAACTATTTACGAAAACTTATAAAACTCTGATTCGGAGTCCATTTCGATAAACCAGACGACTTGGTCATGAAACACTTACATCGAATGGTGCGTATGGACTCCACGGACGTGTGAGATTTGATATAACTCGAATCGACTGCATGTGCACGACGTATTCGAAGTGTATCTGTCAAAAGTTATTGTACCAGCAATTTTGCAAATTTCTTAATTATTTTGTACACGCTTGTCACATCATGACAAAACTTGCTCCACTAGACTTGTACCATTTTTATGGTCATGTAAGCCAAATTTGGTCTAATTCTAAGATAGTTGACCGAATTACCGTTTTATGGGACCGGCCATCCGAATCTACAGGCAATTTTGTGCACGGTTCATCGGAATCCAAAATTGGACATACCATTTAGTTCGTATCCAGAAATGGACCCGTACAGTTTGCTGAATTTAGAGATCCTTAGTTTTGGCACGCTTTTCGGTACAAAATGAGTTTAACAGAGGACATCGTTTTAATCTAAAATTATCATTTTGCTCCTGTGTCAAAACTGGACTAGTGTGTAACCTATCTTAAATATTTCCTTTATTTCAAGAATGATGGTAATGTCTATTTCAGCATCCGGAGGCATTTGAAGAAGTTCCAACTTGCTACATTCTTTATTTTGATTAGTTCGCCTACGGGACACCGTCAAATCATCACACTACCTCCAGGCAAAATACCTTGCCATATTTACAGTTTATTTACTTTTATTTCAGTACATGCATTCATGCTACTTATTTAGTATATATTTTTTTATTAAAATTGTGCGTCCGAGTCATACTCGCGTGTAAATGACGGTGTTCATCGTTTTTTGTTGCTTTACTTTATTTTATGCATATTGACCTAGTTTTAGCAGACCATCTTATGTTTTGAAGCATCATCATGTCTTCATTAAAGTTGTGAGTCACATAAAGATTTTAGACTTGTGTATTGGTTGATCCCTTGTATGTACAGGTCGCGCATTAGGTATAATTACTAATAGAGATGTATGTTAGAGGACTTAGGAGTTGTTAGAGGTTTTGTGTCATGGATACCACATAGATAGGATCATGGGGAGGGGAGGACAGTTTCGTAGTGTATGGGCCACAAATGCACATTTTCTTTTGTAACTCGTAAGCTCCGTCGGAGATGCGGGTGAGGTTACCTTACTGATACTGACGGCTACCAACATTTTGTGAAACATTATGCTCTTTATTATTAACAACCACCAATTGTATTTCACATAACATCATGCTCTAAGGCCGCTCGTGCATAGAGAGGGGACTAAGCCAATACCATTTATAGCTAGAGTGCCCATGTGTTGAAGGTTTGTCCTTAAATTTTATATTCACATAGAATGGTTAGGTGACCTTTGTTTGATGTTCATGTACTTATACTTGATCATGGCATAGGATAATGTCTCATTGTGGAATAATGTGTCATATATTGTCCTTATCTGGTTGTAGGTGTGGTTCACTGTTTAAGTGATGAAATACTAGTCCATGTTGTGATCCAGGTTATTTATTTTACTTTTACCTATGATTATGTGACATGTTTATATTCAGTTTATATAGCATGTTTTCTTCTATATTGATGTCCCTCTGAGGACCTAGTGATATCTCTAGGTAGTTGATTGTGCTGAGTTAGTTCGTTGATCATGATGATGTCGTTATTTATGATTCAAGTGTCTTTCGTGTCACAACCCGTACCCGGTATAAGGGCACAAGTGCATAATAGAGCCCAGCCTATGTCACGACCCGCACCCAGTATTTTGGCATGAATCGTGTGTATGCCCAGCCTACGCCGTACAGTCGGAAATAGAACGATGTAACAGTTATGATGAACAACCACGCAATAATATTATACTCCACTTGGGAGACAACAACTCAAGATCACAACACAGCTCTAGATGAAAGCAGATGAATACAAATAAGTCTAATCTCATAATAAGATATGTCTGATGTCCCAAAGTGACAAATAAAATCTCTACTACATGTCTCAGAGTCAAATCAGTATCCACTATAATATCTCAATGCAAACTAAAGATATCTAAGCAAGCGTAGCAGGATCAGATGCTGCAAACTCCTCCTGATAGGCAAAGTCCGTCTCTGCTGTATCTCCCAAGTACGGGCCATAATGGTCAGGGCACACGACCTCGTCATACTCACCTAAAATTTGTTGGGTTACCCTGTCAGGATGGAACGAGTACAATTCATTGAATACAGTTCCAATATATGAAAATGACTATAAAGCAGAGGTTAGCCATTAAATATATGATTTGAAAACAAAT
This sequence comes from Iris pallida, assembly GCA_029216955.1. Lineage (NCBI taxonomy): Eukaryota > Viridiplantae > Streptophyta > Magnoliopsida > Asparagales > Iridaceae > Iris > Iris pallida. Next base: position 5,993,864 of record JANAVB010019199.1, read on the forward strand.
AAAGAATGACAGAAGAAAACTACACAAAAAGTTGGACAGTAAATGAAATAACAAAAGAAAATACTCACTAACTGACTGAAGTACCTTTGATATGTGATCGGTCTCGGGACAACTACACGACACTGTATACGATGTCTAAACACTGTTTACGATGTCTACTTTGCAATAATAAATCACTGTCTATAATGTCTACTTTGCAATAATATAATACTGTCTACGATGTCTACTTGCAATAATAAATCACTGTCTACAATGACTACACTTTATAAGGTTAGATCACACATCCATGGTACTTCTTCTTCCCGATATAACAAAACATAAGACAAGAATCACATATCCAATGACTAAAAATGAGGTATAGTAATAATCAATATTGAAAACAAACAACAAACTGTACTCGGGTGATGTCCTAAGCTGATGACACGGTTTCGATGCCCAACTTGAGTCCAAGTAACCTATTGAGTAAATTGTAACTGATCAATAGATGAAAGAATATTAATTCCAACTTATCAACTAGGTTCTTAGGCCTTCGGGTCTTAAACAATTGGGTTTCTTAATCATCTAAGTTGCTTGGTTTGATAACTCTTACTCATCTGTCAAGTTATGCCCATCTATATATATATTTATATAAGTAAGTCCCTTACCAAGTCCTCCCCCTATTCTACCTGTACCTTCCTAGTACTGTTGTATATATATATATATATATATATATATATATATATATATATATATATATATATATATATATAATATATATATGTTTGTAAAAACAAAAAAATGCAGCAGGAACAAAAAAAATATATGTTTACCAAGTCCCTTACCTTCCTACTTCCCCATATATATATATATGTTTGCAAAAACAAAAAAAATTAATTCCAAACTTAAAAAAGAATCCTATAAAGTACAATGAATTTTGGGAAAGTACAACTATAGGAATCCGATCAGAAGACGATCGCTTTATCCCTTGAACTATTTGAACTTGGAGACTAAAGCCTCTGGAGAATGCAGCAGCACTTTTGCAAGAACTCTTGATTACTCATCCCTTGATAATAATTGGAAACTCTATTTATAGAGTTCTAGAAATAATTGTTTTAGCAGTTATTCTGATGTGCACGAGGTTGAACTGCGCGACTTTAGTTTGCGCCAACTTCAGGTTGTGCCAACTTTCATTCAATTACTCGAACGTGTACTAACTGTATTTAGATGCACGGCATCATATAATTGAGATGCGCATGATCGTGTACAGAGTAGTGGACACATTTTGAGAGATTAGTGGCATGTGCGCCATGTCATCCTGCTTTAGAACGTAAGTTGTCTCAACTTTATCAGGTTGCGCGAGCTTCAGTCAACGAGTCAAACTGTGCTTGATTAGGTTGCGCCTAGGCACAACTCAGTGTATAGGCACGTGGCAGCATTTGAGTATGTGAGAAGAATTTGTTCAGGTTACGCCTAGGCACAACTCACAGAGTGCGCATAACAGCTGTCAGCAAATCGTCTCGAGCACCGCGCTTTGCAAGATTCGAAGAGATTTTTTTCGTTTATCGTGGTGTCAGTTGTCAGTACTGTCAGTTAATAATGGCAATCATTGTCAGGCGCCACGTATGAATAGGCGTAATATGATTGAGCCCAGTCTGATATATGGCGCAACCTGAGCAGTGGCGCAGCTTGATCTCTGGGCTTCATAACAGTGGTACAACTTGATTTTTTGGGCACAACTTGATTGCTGAGTAGTAAAAACATGGCACAACTTGATTTTTAGGCTCTACAAGACCCCCTTCAAAGTTTTTGAATTTTGAAATGTCATAAAACTTTGAAATACTTTGAATCATGACAACTACTGAGTCAAGTTGCGCCTATCTCGCGCAATCTGTTGCAAGCTATTACGATTTTTTATGCGCAACTACGGGTGACTGGTAGGATTCTGTCTTTAGGCTATAAATAACCCATGTTTAATCGACTTGAACTCTTTACTTTTGCTTTAATCCTCTGATAAAATTCTTTGAACTCTTACAATCTTTTTTTCGACTATATCCTCGACGAAATGGCCCCGAAGAAGACCGATGCTGACAATGGAAAGAGCGTCGCCGAACCTTTGACCCGTGCTCCTTCGACCCGTATGCCACAGTATACGCCGCCCTCTTCACGATGAGAGATGGCAAACCCAGCTCTGGAAGGTGACCAAGAACGAACAATTTTGACCTATAGAGGCTGACTTGATCTTTAATTGACTTGCGCCCCTCTTCTTAGAGTGTTTGGTGCAGCACAAAATCTGCGCCAGCCTTTATTACAGTGTGGTTGTTTTATTTGAGCACTGTTCATTTTTTACGAACTGTGTTGCGCATGCTGTTGCGCAACTCAGTTGTTGTGCAATCAAGAATATTGTGCAACCAAGATATGGCACAATCCAGTATGTAGCACAACATGTGATGTTGTGCAACTTAATTTTCGTGCAACATAGTATGTCGTGCAACCCAGGTTGTCGCGCAACTCAGAATGTTGTATAACTTAATTATTTGTGCAACTCAGGATGTTCGTGCAACTTAGAATGTCGTGCAACTCAGGATGTTGTGCAACTTAATTGTTGCGCAACTCAGGATATTGTGCAACCTAATTGTTGCTCATCATAAAGTTACACACTCTTGTTGTTTCTAACTTTTGTTCATGTATTTCTTTTGTAGTTGATCTCAGGGAAGACCCTAATGCTGAAAGATTTGCTTCAGCATTTAATGTCCCGGAGTATAAAGAAAATTTATCTCACGTTACATTCCTTTAGTATGATAGCCCTGAAGCACGAAAGACCATCTTCGTGGCCCAAGAAAACCAGACCCTGCTGAGCTTAATGAATGGGGAACCTTTAGAAAGTCTTGATAGTGTGGTCCACAAGAAGCCTGCCTTCCTTTTTGGGGATGCCATCAAGAAGACTTCCCTAGCCCAAGACAAGAAAAGGGGAAAGAATATTCAAATGTGAAGACAAAATCATATACCTTACAGAAATATCGAGGTGTATGGCTTTATATCAATATGACTTTACAAGCTATCCCAGAAAAATATCATAGGATCTGACTCCAATCCAGCAGGCAAGAGTCAGAAGAATCTGTTATAGAATGGGTCCGCAACACAAGGACCTCTTTTACAGTACTTCTGAGAAATACAGCACCCACTTGAAAGGTTTGAAACCAAGTTGTATTCCTCCGGAGGATTCCTCTCTGCTCTTTCCAGTCAGAATACCCATATTTACAAATGCATTCGCAAAGGCTGAAAGAAGATATCCAGTTCCCAGCATGCGTATGACCGGTCTGGTTAATCCAGATATAAAGCGTTGGAGTAGCTTAACTATCTGAATTTTGGATCAGTTCAAGGACAGAATCCTCGATCTAGATCTTTATAATGCCATCTGGACTACAGTCTATGGCATTTGCCAGAACGCTCATATGTTTCTGGCTTTAGTAGAGATATATAATGAAAGTACTGGAACTTTCATGACCCCCATGGAGAAATAGGATTTGCACTCCATGAGATGAAATATCTCTCTCATCTTCTGATGAGCGATAATCCGTACGAAGAGTATGTACCTACAAATGAAGAGTTGGATGCTATGGCAGAGGAGAATCCTCAGATGATCGTCGTCTTCCAAGAATTGTTATGTCACTACAAGATCTGCTCCCTCTTCTACAAAAGTACCACAACAGGTACTTGTTATACTACCAAGTGGATGCCGTATCTCTTCCTGGGTCATGTACGGAAGGACAAGCCACTTGAGAGTCAAGCCTGTGCTCCTCGTTTCTTTGAACCCTTCAGTCAAAGCAACATACAATATTTGATAGAGCAACATAAGCATGGAGATATCAGACTGGATGAGGACTTGCATCCGTTCAAAGCTGGCGACACCCTCCAGAGTTATCTCAGACAGGATTACAGACCTATGTCCAAAGAGGCCCAGCTAGCGGGTTTTCTCTCTTTATGGCTGCAGCGCTTCATAGTTCCAGGATCCAGTGCAGTTGACAGATTCCATCGGGGCCTTCTGTTTGCTGCGGTACGTCTTATTTTTGGATACAAGATGGATCTCTTATCGGCAATGACCTGCCGCTTGAACGCAGGGTTGCGTTCTTTTGTGCAGACCATGCTCCATAACAAGGCGGTGAGGCAAGATTTTCCTCGTACTGAGATGCCTTACACTTATTTATTTGGATGGATATTGCTTCACCATCCATATTTAATGAACCCCGATATGGAAAGTGTCAGTGGAGATTTTAACAGACGCTACTCCAGCACTCGTTGGAAATACACTGCTCTTTTAGAACGCAGATTTGCATTGAATCGTAGATCGGGATGAAGTTTTTAGTGTGTTCAGCCTCCTCATGGATATGAGACTATCCCTCCACAGTTGATGGATTTGAATGCAGAATCACTCCGCTTAAGTCCACCCATCTTTTTATGGCTGCAGACGATCCGTCCATCTCACTTGGTCTACATATTTGAGGAAGAATGCTATTTGGAACCGTATACGGTAGTTCGGCTATGATCAGCTTCATATGGGTAATGCCACTACTTGCCTACAGGCCAAAGGTTTTCTGATCGATGGGGCTAGGGCTTGGAGATATTATAATGCCAGGGGTACGAAAGCTATCCTTTCCATGCCCTTCAATCTCTAGCAAGGCCCGCGTATGTTATATACATACGCAAATTTCTATACTTCAGTAAATACATTCACTGAAAGCTTCTATCCTACACATAGCTTTGCAAGTGAGAAGAGATCAAAATTGGAAGAACATACTACTCAATCTTTTCGGCATACAGATGATAGAGATCCTGCAGATCCACCACTGGAAGCTTCCATTTTAAAGAATTATCTAGATGAAGTACAAGATCCTCTGGACGTATCTTTAAAGGTACGGAAAGAGAAATCTCCTGCCAAGGGGATGAGAACAAGAAAAGCTAAGGAGACGACGACCCTTCCTCAACTGGATGATAGACCTGCTTCACCAAGAGCTCCAGAAAAGAGAAAAAGGACTTCATTGATTATAAATGAACCAACGACTACGAGAACAACTCGTTCTCAGTCAAAACAATGCTCCTCAATACTTTCCTCGGAGAGAAGGAAGCTACTCCTACTTATATTCAGAAACAAGGAAGAGTTACAGAAGGAGGAACATCTACCACCTTGATCGATCTGGAGGATGATCGCACCGGAGCTGCTGAAGAACCGGTTGCATCACCACACAGAGAAGTCAAGAGAAAATTGGTAGCTGCTAAAGATGTACCATCTCAGTAAGGTAATATCAAGATTTTGATATACCCCAATATATATTTTTCTCTCAAAGATGTACATTTAATTGATTTCATTATTTGCAGTGGCTACTTCAGCAAATGTCCAGCCTTCTACCACCACCGTAGAAGCCTCGAGATCAGAAGCTTTGGTGGTACGTATTCCCGCCAATGTACTTACTGCGGCTGGGATAATAGTTCCTTCACCAACTCCCATGACTCTAGAAGCCATCTCTCCAGAGAAGGATTTGCTTCCGCAAGATTCTCCAAAGGCTCAAGATCCTACTCATTCTGAAGAGGATCGATAGATGATTGCCGCCTTAGCAGATTGTGATTATGGTGATGACTCTTTTGGTGATGACTGGTATAACACTACTAAAGAGGAACAAATTTTAGTGGATGTGCCACCACCTCAAGAACTTCCAGCTAATGAAGGTCAATCAACTTCTGAGGATGAAGAAAATCCGGTTATCGATGAAGGACATACTAGTCGCAGAATCGATGTACCCAGAATCTCTGATAAACCCAAGACTTCTGGAGTGGTAGTAGAATTAACAGATCAAACTCCAATCACTCTGCCACTTTAGACTGAATCAAGGGCTGGAAGTAGCCAAGCCACGATGTCTGCGGACACCATGTCAAAGCTTCAACCAGAAGCATCCAGATCTCTTGAGACTACCCATGCTATGTCCAGCGTAGGTAAATTTCTAAATATGATCTATTCATCATAGCTCCTTCAACATTATACATTGCTCTAACAACTGGCATATGTAAATTGCAGAAGGACCTATAGGAACCATAGCAGGGGAGGGAAGCTCTTCTCACATCAGCGCACAATATGAAGTGCCTCCACCTGTCAAAGCTGTAAAGACTCCGACAGAAGTGGTAGCCACCCCAGGTGCCATAGCAACTAACAAGTTTGTGGTGGCCTCCTTCACTAAAGTCTTCTTTATATCTCTGGAGCCTTTAGTCCATCGAGTAATGGACAGAGAGGATGTTTCATTTAGTACAATCAGAACTCCCTCCTCATTTTTAATCGGAGGCATCCGTAGCCAAGGAGAAGAGGCTCAGGCCACTTTTTTGGAACACATCTTGGATGAGCTAGAGGGATCCATTAAAGCTTATAAAGATCTTAAAAGAGGAGATGTTGAGCAGCTAGTAAACGCGGAATATGAGGCTATGGCTCGAGAGGCAGAGACAAGTAAAGCCAATTTTGAAGCATTTTTACTGGCTTTCACTAAACAATCTTCTGAACTAGACATCCAGATTGCTGAAGCATCTTCTACTGCTGAGAGTCATAAGGCTAAGGCTGCCGATGAAAAAAAGAAAGCTTCTGATCTGGAGACTGAAATTGCCCGACTTCAGAAAGAGCTAAAAGCCATCAAACAGGGTATAGAACAAGAAACTCAGCTACATCAAGCTGCTGTAAACCAATTAAATACTTTAAAGCACCAGAAGGATAAATTTGACCAGCTTCAAAATGAAGAACTAGCACGTCAAAATGTTGCTCTATACCCATTCGATCCCGAGTCAGAAACGGTTGCAGCTAGGCAACGGGTGCTAGATTCTTGTAATGAAAGAGTCCAAGCTTTGAAGAAACGGATTAAAGAACTTATCACTTACTCTTCAGAGTAGAATGATCAAAACTTGTTGTCTTTTTCATTATGATGTATCTTTTTTGAGTAGAAATAAAATAAAAAATTCTTTTGTGGTTCAATTACATATTGCATATCTTGTTATAGATATAAGTAATAGAATAGAAAATATATTCAGAGGTACTGGACGTAATATATTTCTTGATTAGAAAATAACAATATTTATTATATCTGCTCAGAGGTAATGTGGACGTGGCAGAATATAATGTTTGAAAATACTGTTATTTTAATAGACAACTTTGTCAGAGGTAATATGGACATGACAGGTTGCTGATGTAGATAATCAAAATTTAGAGGTATAGAGGACGTGAATTTTTTTCTGTTTGAGATGTGGCAATTTATCATCTATGGTCTTATTTACGAGAAAGTAAATAAAAGACAATAAATTCTAAAACTGATGGATAGTCAGACTTCTTAGTGGAGAGGAAGTGACTGAAATGAACAGTTATCTCGGGTCTTGAAGAAGGGAAATTGAATGAATGAACAGTCACCTCGGTTTTAGAGGGTGAGAATGAATGAACAAACAGACTCTTTTAGGGAGAAGAAATGAATGAATGAACAGTTGGACTTCTTTCGAAGAGGAAAAGTCGCATCGATTTTTGAAGCCGATTATCTAGTCATTCTGTCTATAAATAGAACAAAATTTCTGTAGATGTTGTCAACTACTTTTCTCTCTCTACAGAATGTCTTCTGAAGATTTGCTCACTCTGAAGATCAAAGATACGGCTGAGACGGCTCCTGCTGAGCCTCTGGTGCCTCCTCGAAAAGAAGTGGGTGAAGGCTCGGTTGTTCCTGTACTAGAGCAGGACCTGATTGCCATGTTGGTGGAACCTAGAAAGACTGCTGAAGAAGAAGCCGTGAGGATGGCCGCTTGTGAGTTGCTAGTGTGTTCAGACAATGAGATGTTTGAACTGCTGGCAAATCATGTATTTAATCATGAAGGATCGAGTCCTCATCCCCGTCCTTGATATTATGTAATTCTTTCTGCTTTTGAATAAAATTAGTTTTATTTACATCATCTCTCTGAATGAAGAACATTTTACTTTTATACATAATATTTCTTGAAAAAATTTCCATTGATAGGCATATAGCAATTCTGCCATCCATATCTGTTAATTGGTAGGCTCCATTTGAGAAAACCATGTTTACCACATACGGACCTTCCTATTTTGCCTCGAATTTGCCTTTGCTTATGTGGGTCATAGTCATAGTACATTTAACCGTAAGAACAAGCTTGCCTTCTTGAAATGTTCGCACTTTGACTTTGCGATTGAAAGCTTTTGAGATACGGATTTGATAAAGTTCGATATGTTGTTGAGCTAGTAGCCTTTTCTCATCGAGAGCCTCTAATTCTTGAAGTCGAAGACGATCATTATTTTTTGTGGTAAGTTCATTAGCAATGGCAATTCTCAAGGACGGAATTTGAATTTCCAGTGGTAAGCAGCTTCACATCCATATACTAGAGAAAAAGGTGTACAACCTGTTGGATTACGGACTGTAGTACGATAAGCCCATAGACATTCTCCAAGCTTCTCGCTCCAATTACGTTTGTTAATAGAAACAAACTTTTTAAGGAGTTTGATGATAGTCTTGTTGAATGCTTCAGATAACCCATTAGCTACAGGATTATAGGCCGTAGAAGCAATATTATTGATTCTGTTGTCATCACAGAACCTAGTAAACTTCTGACTGACGAACTGTGGCCTATTATCATGGATGATCCGACGAGGTATACCAAATCTGTATATCACATGATATTTGATAAAGTTGATGACACTACTAGTCTTTACTTCAGCTAAAGGTATAGCTTCATCCCATTTAGAGAAATAATCAATTATAGCCAAGATAAACCGATATTCTTTAGATGAAAGGGGATTGATAGGACCAATTATATCCATGCCCCAAGCTTCGAAGGGCCATGAGGCAGCAGTCGGGTGAAGAAATTTCGACGGTTGATGAATAAAATCTGTATAGATTTGACATGCTCTATATTTTCTTGCATAGTCAATGGCATATGATACCATAGAGGGCCAGTAGTAGCCCATACGTCGGATACGATCCTGTAATTTAGTACCGGGCTAATGTGCTCCACAAACACCATCATGAGCTTCGCGTAATATCTGCTTTGCTTCATCACCAGCTCAAAAGTAATCCATCAAAAGTTCGTCGAAAGAGAGTTTTGATGGTATGATTATAATAGAATCGAAGCGATCGTCGGCAAATACTTGTAGCTTCTTTAGGATCTTTAGGTAGTACGTCATGTACTGTAAAGTCGATGAAAGGTGTTCTCCAATTTTCGCTAATGACATTGACTTCAGTTGAATTACTGAATTTAATATTATGATTGTTTTCAATTCAAAACAGTTCTCTATTGGAGATAACAACCATTTACTATCTTTTGATTGAAATTGCTACGACCGCTACTAAGTTAGCTAAGGCATCAACTTCTGTGTTGCATGCTCGACGTACATGTTCGATGAAGAACCCTTTGAACGAGGAAGCTATTTTGATTACCGCTTCATGGTATGGTACCAGATCTTGATGTCGAACTTCGTACGTTTCTCTAACCTGATTAACAATCAGCTTAGAATCACCATATACTTCGAGATATTCGATATCCAGTTGCTTAGCTAATTGGAGTCCAATGAGCAAGGCATTGTATTCTGCTACGTTGTTGAAACATGGCTCATCTAAAGAATAAGCTCTCTGAATAGCTAATCCATCTGGTGAAACAAGAACAATTCCTACTCCAGCGACAAGGGTGCCTCCAGGTCCAATTCTAGATGCTCCATCGAAGAACAAACGCCAAGTAAAAAAAATTCCGAGTTCATATTTGATTCTAATGTCTCGTCTGAGATCTCATCATAGAGTTTAGATGTCTCAGGGACAGGATGAGCTGCTAAGAAATCAGCGAGTGCTTGGCCTTTCACAAACTTTTGTGGAACATACACCATATCATATTGTGCTAATAATATGGCCCATGTAGCAAGCCTAGAATTGAGCGTACTGGACTTCTTCATTAAGACCCGAAGAGGATTAACTCAAGAAATAACATGAATAGTTTGGCCGATGATGTAATGTCTTATCTTTTGAATAACAATCATTAAGGCTAAACATTCCTTCTCTACCGGACTATAACGATGTTCAGCTCCAATCATCATCCGACTAAGGTAGTAGATGGCTTGTTCATGACCTTCTTTGTTCTTCTGAGCCAGCAAGGCTCCTAGTGAATGGTCCATCGCCCGGACATACATCAAGAAGGGTATTTCTGAGATCGGTGGCACTAGCACTGGTGGATTCGTCAAATACCGCTTTATGTCATCAAATTCTTATTGACATTCTTCTGTCCAAATGAAAGATACCCCTTTCTTTATTTACTGAGTAAATGGTCTACAATGTCCAGACAAATTCGAAATAAACCTCCTGATGTAAGTAAGTCGACCCTGGAATCCTCGTAGCTCTTTTAGGTTGTATGGAGGACGCATCTCTTGAATGGCTTTGATCTTTACGGGATCAACGTGTATACCTTTAGAGGTAATGACGAATCCGAGAAATTTGCCACTAGAGACTCCCAAGAATGACTTGGTAGGGTTCATTTTGAGTTGATGCTGGCGCATTAGATTAAAGATGGTTCTTAGATCTTGGATATGATCTTCCTTTAGACGACTTTTGACAACAATATTGTCAACATAGAATTCGATGGTCTTTCGTAAATAATCTCGAAAGATAGTACTCATAGTCCGCTGGTAAGTTGCACCTGCGTTCTTAAGACTGAAAGGCATAACTATATAGCAGTATATTTCGCGATGAGTGGAAAATAAAATGTGTTTTTCATCTTCAGGATTTATCCAAATTTGATTGTATCCAGAAAATCCATCCATGAAAGAGATTGGTTCAAATTCACAAGTATTGTCGATCATGACATCAGTAATTGGGAGAGGGAACTCACCTTTAGGACAAACGTCTTTGAAATCTCAAAAATTAATACACACTCGAACTTTTTCGGTCTTCTTCAAAACTGGTACAACGTTGGCTACCCAGTCAGGATGCTGTTCTTCTCTGATAAAACCACAAGCGATAAGCTTTTTGACTTCATCATCTATCGTATCTATCATCTCAGGCTTGAATCATCGTTGCTGTTGTTTGACTGGTTTAGTATTAGGCAAAATGTTAAGTTTATGAGTTGCGACTTGAGGATCTAAACTCGGTATATCTTCATAACTCCAGGTGAAGACATCGATATATTCATGAATAAGATGAATCAGTTCTTGTTTATCATCGTCTGGGAGATTTTTGCTAATGAAGATTGGTCACGGTATACCTTTTCTCCAACATCGATCTGGATTAGTTGATCTTCGGTAGGTGGTTCTCGTTGTTCAAAACAGAGTTCCCACTGAGTGTCCATCCTTTGTGCCCATGGATCTACTTCAGAAGCTTCTTCAATATCATCCTCATCATTTTCGAAGAACTCGACAAACACCATATTGGAAGATAGGGTCACTCGATGGACGTGCCCTACACTGGTATTTGAATATAATGAGACAGAATCAGAAGAGTTAGACCGTTCTTCTTCATCGGATTCGGAAGCTTTTGGAGTCGGAAATGGTGAACTATAACCTAATCCCCGCTTCGTTTTGCTATAGTATTGTTGTGATTTTCCTTTTGGAACAGAAATACGAATAGGAGTCCGCCTTCCTTTATCGCTATTGAGACCAGTTTTGAAATTATAGCCCATTTTATGGATGATTGCCTTGGATTGCGGACTATAATGACATAGTTGTAGCCTTCCTGTATCATCTTTATTATCGCTGTCAAGCATGATTTTTTGTTCTTTTCTTTTACTAAAAAGTATAGGAGTTTTGCCTTTCTTTCGAGATGGTACTAGGAAGAACGAATCTTGTATTGATTCAAGTGATACCACGTTCCAGAGAGATGGTACGGCTCCTATTATAAGTGGTTTGAAGCTATCTAACATATCCAAATAACATTGAGTATAATAGGAGACATCAGTATACTGCAAAGGAGATGCTTTATTGACTTTTACATCATCATTTACAATAGGACCTTTAGCCTTAAAAGGCTTAGTCAGATTGATAACCAGAGGAGGAGAAGAAGAACAAGAAGAAGGGAGTGGTTTTTTACGATGAAGGTCGATTACAAGTGGCTCAGAAGAGGTGAGCTCCCTTTGTTCCTGATTAACACCAGGAAGCTGCTTCTTGTGAGAAGGAAGGTAAATAGTCAATGTCTTGGAAGACTAAGTACAGAAAGTACATCCTTTGACAGGTATCCCCAGAATATCATTCGACATGCCTTTCTGTTCTTCGTCAGTATCCATTGCCAATACCACCTTCATGAATTCTTCTTTGTACATGCGAGAATCGTTACAGTATGCTTCAACCCCTTGAAAGGATTTAGGTCTCTAACTTCTTTCTATACTTCTCTATTGCCATCCACATATTTGAAATATTGGGGGAGAGTAGAAGGTACAATATTGTGTTCGTAGAGGAATGGTCTTCCCAGCAAAGCATTGTATGAGCCGTGACTATCAATCACGTAGAAAGTCACCTTTGTACGAAGATTGCCGATTTAAAGTTTCAGGCATATCTTCCCCAAAGGTTCACTTCTTCCTTGATTGAACCCCAAGATAGTAGTGATAGTTGTAGAAAGGTTGTGTACCGGGATCATTAAGGCGCCCAGCAGAGTCTTTGACATGATGCTAAGCGCAGACCCTGGGTCAATCAGAATGCGATCGACTTTCATGGTGTCCACATATCCCGTGAAGTAGAGAGGATGATCATGACGATTGTCTTCTAACAGCATATCATCTTGTGTAAAATTGATGTTGGGTATTAGTTTAAATACACTATGATAATACGTACAGCTGACAGGCTCTTTTTCAGGCTTCTTGAGGAGAGCAAGACAAGCATCAGCCTGCATCAAGGCTTCACTTAACGTTTCTCTAGTTTCTTTTGAGAGACGTAAAAGTTCGAAGATTGACAATCTAGCTGGAGTATTAGCCAATTGAGCCAGTATGTCAAAATTAGATGGTTTCTCAAGTCCGAGAGATAAGGACTTTTTTAATGCTTTGTCAAAGCGGACAGGTTGCTTTCCCTTGTCTGCTGATGTTGGTTTAGGAGGAATTGATTCCACTACTGGCGAGGATATAGATGGTATATTCTCAGCAGGGAAAGATGATGCAGGAATAACATCAGGAGATGGGGCAGGATTCTCTTGAATTTTGGAATACTCTCGAAGATAAGGTTTTCCAGATCTAGTGCCGATTAAAATTTCTTCTTCTATTACAGGATCAAAGGATACCATGTTGCAGCTCTTTGATTTAGTTTTAGAACGCTTCTTTTGATTGGAGGAAGAAGGCGCTTCAAAGTCTGCTACTAGATCTGGATGAATCTACATAATTTCTCCTTTGTCAGTGGATAGCGGAACGAGACCTTCATTTTAGGGAGGTACAAGATTTACGATCTCGAGAGTAGCCTTCGGAATGGGGACCACACCATATTGTACTAATTGTGGTACAAAGTCACCAAATTATACAGAGACGACATTGGCCGTCACAGTCTTTTCATCCTGTTGAAGACTAACTGCACCAGAGTTGACCATCTCTTAGATTTTTCCTTTGAGCATGTAGCATGCTCGAGTTGGATGCCCTATAAACCTGTGATAAACACAATATTTAGAGAAGTCAGTCTTACCCACTTTCTCTGGCTATTTTGCCTCTGGCAGTTGAAGCTTATTGTTTTTTATCAAGCAATCGAAGATGCTCATAATATCATCTTCATCGAAAGAATACTCTTCTTTTGGATGAGGTACTTTTTGTGGTGGTGCAGATGGAGTGGGTGTAGTTTGAGCAACATTGACAGCCAATGATTTTTTGCCCTTGAGATTGATGGCCAAAGTTTCCTTGCCCTTATGATTGTTATGGCGATTATTGTTGCCAGAGGTAGGATGTTCATCTTGGTTCGGATTGGCCACTTGAACTCCTAACTGTTTGAACTTTTCAGCACTAACCTCCGCAGCTTTGGCATTCACAATGAAAGAAGGCCAATCTTGAAATTATGTCGAACCTGTCCACATGCTGATAATTGGCAACAAGTTTGATTTGCAAGTGTCTATTGTTACAGTAGATATAGTTCCTAGAGGCATTTTAAGTGCCTCTCGGCAGAATCTTTCAATAAAATTCTCAGTGGTTTCATTGTGTCTTTGTTTAATTTTAATAAGGGCAGACATTATCATGTCATTGACCCCTTCATAGAATCGTTCCAAGAATATTTGCTTGAAACCAGCAAAGAAAGTTATGCAGCCATCAGGCAAACTACGGTACCAATCATATGTCGTACCAGCTAAACAACCGACGAATACCCTGGTTAGAAGAGCATCATTTGGCTATAATTGATCAGTCATCACTTCAAAGTGATTGATGTACTGACTTGGAAAAGTGCGGCCATCAAACAGCATAATGGTAGGAAGCTTGTATTTAGGAGAAAATTGAACCTCCTTCCATTCTGCAGAATAAGGTTTGTTTTATCCCAAGTCTTTGTAGACCATCTTTCTGCTTAAAGGCCTTGAACTGGGTGCGTAAGAGTTTTACAGCCTCATTAGCATCCCCTGATGTTTGTGAATTGGTGGGTTGATTTGAATTGTTAGGAGGAGGAACAGCATAATAATTACCACCCCCAGCACCAGATTGACTGGGAGCAGCTTGAATCGGTACAGAAGCAACCTAGGGAGGCGGTACCCCCAGACCAACATTAACAGGTACAGAAGATGCTATGAGCTCGGGATTTGTAGCAGGATTTATAACCGATGGCACTGCATGTTGAGCCACGATTATAGTGTGCATACTTGCGACCATTTCAGCCATGGTCTTCAATTTGTCTTCCAGTGCCGCAATTCGTTGTTCTTGACTTGCTGAACTAGAAGCATCTTGGTCTTCTGTAATGGCATATGATGTCACCTCTCTTGCCACTATTGACGAGATAGTTTGTTCAGAGTTTTCACTATCTGCGTCAAAGTCAGGCAGAGAATCCTCTCCTAGATGAGTGATGGGAAGATCTTCCTGATTAAAGACATCCTGGTCCAAATTCTAATTTTTTCGATCTGGTATGTTGAAAGACCCCTTCACTAGATTCACGGAGTTAACCCAAGTACTGCTGACTCGGATTGTGAGACGTGCCACGCTTTGAAGATTTTCTACCCCAGTATCTCGGGAAGTCATATTGATAAAAGCATATAACAGGTCATCTTCATCTCCCATCATGGGTTCAGGAATTGAAGCGTAGTTCCCACTTGAACCTTCCTTGTACCCATTAGCTGATTGGCAACAACACTTTATAACCACTTTATGAAGACAGTGGTATTCTGATGGATGATTTAAAGGTGAGTGAGACGTCTCCGTGATCTCCCATTTTTGTGTAAGACGTTTCTGAAGATCAGTTACCACCACAGGACGAGAAGAAGTCGAAGGAACATATTCCTTAATGATGTTAGAAACATGACTTTGGTTCTTAAGATGCTTAGTTCTGTGGGTGTACAAAGAAGTGCTTAACTCATTGGCATAAGTGATTGGGTCTTTCTTTTCAAAGCTGTATTTCTGGTGCAAGTTGGCCCTTGGCATAGGATACTTGCATTTCACCGAGGTTGATACTGATTGACGCCTGTTGAGATAGGCACGCAAATTAGAGAATTCTGCTCCTGGTGCATCTGTTTGAGATACCATCAATTTTTCTTGCTTGGATATTGAGATATGTAAAGTTGAAAGATCTTGAGTAGTTATCATAGGGGTAGGCAGGATGCCTCTTTGATCAGCATTCTTTTCCCTGGTAGAGATTTGAAGACCTCTGTTAAGAATAGAGGAATCTATGTTCAAGGGAATACAATCTGAAATATTTTCCTCTGAGTCATAGACTGGGAAAGATTGAAAAAAGACCAAAGGATACTTTTCTTTATTTTGTGAAGAGTTAGCTAAGAAGCGTTTCCCTCTATTTTGTTGTTGAACCACATTAGGCACAGGTTGAGCAAATTGAGGAAGTGTCAAAGGACCCTTCCCTTTGTTTTGTCTAGTACTAGTACTAGAACATTGCTTTTCCAAGTTCAGAACTGGAGAAGAAGAGGGAATAGCCAAAAGACTAGTTCCCTTGGGTTACGCCAGAGCAGCATGGTGTACAAACTGTGCCTGGGCAGCAGGATGCATAGGTTGTGCCATAACAGAATGGGCTACTGGTTGCACCTTGGAAGCAAGGTAAATGGGTTGCGCCTTGGCAGCAAGATGAGTGGACTGCGCCTTGGCAGCAGAGTGAATAGACTATGCCTTGGCAGCAGAACGAATGGGTTGCATACGGGCAACAGAAGGAATGGGTGGCGCGCGAGCAACAGAAGGAATGGGTTGCGCACGAACAACAGAAGCAGGCTGCGCCTGGGCCACAGAGGCAGATTGTGCCTGGGCCACTGAGCGCTCAGGTTGCGCCTGGGCAACAGCAACTGTGGAAGACTTGGGAGTCCACACAGTTCTGTTATTGGTGATAGCCACAGTACGCTTGTTGCTCTTGGTGTTGATCATATTCTAGTAGGCTGTCTGGTTGACTTGAACAACCAGAGTCTTCTACGTCTTGCCGACTGACGCAGTATCACATTGAGTTGTCACCTTCTTATCGGAGGAGAAAGTCGTCCCCAGCAGAGTCGTCATTTTGTTTGCAAAAACAAAAAAAATTATTCCAAACTTAAAAAAGAATCGTACAAAGTATAATGAATTCTAGGGAAGTACAACTGTAGGAATCCGATGAGAAGATGATCGCTTTATCCCTTGGACTATGTGAACTTAAAGACTAAAGCCTCTGGAGAATACAGCAGCACTTTTGCAAGAACTCTTGATCTCTCATCCCTTGATAATGATTGGAAACTCTATTTATAGAGTTCTAGAAATAATTGTTTTAGCAGTTATTCTGATGTGCGCGAGGTTGAACTGCACGACTTCAGGTTGCGCCAACTTTTATTCAGTTACTCGAACGTGTACTAACTGTATTTAGACGCGTGGCATCATATGATTGAGATACGCATGGTTGTGTACAGAGTAGTGGACACATTTTGAGAGATCAGTAGCATGTGCGCCACATCATCCTGCTTTAGAACGTAAGTTGCCTCAACTTTATCAGGTTGTGCGAGCTTCAGTCAACGAGTCAAACTGCGCTTGATTAGGTTGCGCCAAGGCGCAGCTCAGTGCATAGGCACGTAGCAGCATTTGAATATGTGAGGAGAATTTGTTCAGGTTGCGCCTAGGCATAACTCACATAGTGCGCATAACAACTGTCACCAAATCGTCTCGAGCGCCACGCTTTGCGGGATTCGAAGAGATTTTCTTTATTTATCGTGCTGTCAATTGTCAGTGCTGTCAGTTAATGATGGCAATTATTGTCAGGCACCACATAGGCATAGGCGCAATATGATTGAGCGCAGTCTGATATATGGCACAACATGAGCAGTGGCGCAGCTTGATCTCTGGGCTTCATAACAGTGGCACAACTTGATTTTTTTGGCGCAACTTGATTGCTGAGTAGTAAAAATATGGCGCAACTTAATTTTTAGGCTCTACAATATATATATATCCCTATTCTTATCAATGAGTCAAGGTATTCTCTACTGACATTCTTGCTTGTTAGGTTGTTTTGTACCAACTTGATGTTGGGGTGGGATGATGCAAGATTTTACTGGGTTGGTATATGCCCAAATTATAAGGGGTTCTGTCCCCTGTCTACAGATGCATAGTATTACCCATCCATCTATGCCATTCATTCATATTTCCATTACTACTTGCCTCATAATGTATCAATATACCAACATCACCATCTATAATTAGTATTATCCCACAGTTCCTAGGCATTCGAATGCCTATACTCGAGTATAGTATCCTTTCCCTTATTATTTTCTTCATGGTAAACAGTCAAGGTGTTGTCACAGTTTCATGTGAGTGCCCATTGGATATAAGGAGAACTCATATGTTGGTATTAACTTGATACAGAGGACATTCTCCTGTCCATATTCATGAGGTGTAAGGGAGTCTCATATAATAGCATCTAACGGGTACAAAGGAGTCTCACATATCAACATCTAATGGGTACAAGGAAGGTTCAACTGGCAATTCCATGTCAGTATCAATATTGAAAGTTTATCTGGCAGTTCAATTTGGGATGTAAGGAGGTTCTCCTATCGATATCCCTTGGATATAAGGGAGCTCAACGGTTTATCAGTTTAGATAATGCAACATAGGTAATTAGTATGCTAGTACAGGTTTGCAGCAGAGCATTCTATAAATTAGGGCAATGAACTAGGGTTTAGACATTATATAAAAAATAAGTAAGGTCATTCTCATACCCATGTTAAACTGGTCACCCAGGTATTAAGGGTCTGTACTGTACCTAACCCTATAGGTCCTCTAGACAGGGATGCATTGTCAAATTGATCATGCCCCCATCATATCTAACCCTGACACTACCCTACCCACAGCCCATGTTAAAAAAATTGAGTACCAAGGGAAATTCATGGGTCAGGATTCCTGGTTACAAGGTGTTGACCCAAACTGGATCACAGTCAACCTAATCTTGATAATTAACAAATCGATATTTGTCATGATCCAACTTGACACATAAATCTCCATCAAGCTACAAATCAGACGATTATCACATATCAAGTCAGATGAACATCATCGACGGCTGCTCGACAAATACTGCTGTAACTTGTAAACGAAGTTTGTATTTTTATACTTTTATTAAGTCTAGGCTATTGTACGTTGAGTTGCACTGAGTATCTCAACCATAGACTAGATAACCAAAAGCTCCACAAACAAAAGACCAAACTGCCAAAGCCCAAAATCAGTCCATGAACATTATGTCCCTAAGGAGGCAGAGTTCTGGCCAAACTATGCCCCCACACAGAGTTCGGGCCGAACTCTGTCCCCTAAATTCCAGGAGCTAATTTTTAGGGTATGTTCATTGCTAGTTGTCCAACGGCCAAATTTTTGAATATTTTGTACAGAGTTCTGGCCAAACTCTGCCTTCCAGAACTAGTATAAATAGGCACCCATTTCTCTCATTTCAAATCATTCAATCTTCTCTTCTTCTCTACTCCTACAGGCTATACATCCTAAAGAGCTATACACTTCTCATCTACTAGCCAGAAAACTTCCTAAGCCTACAAGGTGCTTAGTGCGAGTCGATTAGAAGTTTGTGTGCAAGAGTCTCAAAGAAGTCGCTTGAAAAATTCCAAGTTTTGCCTTTGTAATTTTGTAAGAAGTTGGCATGCTCTTCTGAGTAAAGGTACGTGTTTGTACGCTATTTCACAAATAGTGGATTTTAATCCTGAGCAAGAGTTCTCAGGCCTGGACTAGTCCTCCACGAGGGAAACCAGGTTAAAACTGCTGTGTTTGCGTATGCTTTTTGATCTCCATTTACTTTTCGTACTTATACTCTGATTAATCTTTTGTTGGTTATACTTGAATAGAGTTCAATTTTTTAATTGTTTATTTTTGACACACATATTCTATTCACCCTCCTCTAGAGTTGCCTACACGTACTTCAATTGGTTTTAGAGCACTGTTCTCTTAATACAGGATTTACATCCTATAGTTGATCCATGGCAACCACACAATCCATCTTTACCAACTATGGTGAGGGACAATCCACAAATAGGCTGTCCCTATTTGATGGAACCCACTACACATATTAAAAGACTAGGATGAGTTTTTATCTTAAGTCTCCAGACTTTGACCTGTGGACTGTAGTCACTGATGGCTACAAGAAACCTCCCAGAATAACTATCGATGGGAGTCTTATCGAAAAATCCTACGACAAGTATACTGATCAGGAGAAGAAACAAGCAAGTCTAGACGTTAGTGCTATTAATGCTCTCAGACAGGACAGAATTCAACAGGGTCTCCATATGCACCACCTCGCACAAAGTATGGAAACTTTTGGAGGTGACTCATGAAAGGACCACACAAGTCAAAGAATCAAAAGTCAGTCGTATGACACAGGAGTATGAGGCATTCAAGATGAAGCCAAATAAGACAATTACTTAAATGTTCACCATATTCTTCGACATCGTCAACCCGCTATCTTCCCTCGGAAAAGATTATTCCAACCATGAGAAGATACGCAAAGTGCTACGAGGATTTTCGAAGGTCTGGAACCCCAAAGTCATGGCAATCATCGAAGGCAATGATCATACGGTCATGTCACTAGAAACTTTGATGGGCAAGCTGATGATGCATGAGCTCGATCTAAAAGATTTTAAAGACATAGCTCCAAAAGAGAAGAAGACTGCATTGAGAGCTCATCGCCGAAGAACCAGCTCAGAAGATACTGATGACGACGACTCCGAAGGTGACGATCAAGCTCTCTTAGTTCCAAACTTCAAAAAGTTTTTACGCTTCAACAAAAAGAAGAGAGAACAAAGAGACGATGAGGAAGAACCCACCTGCTTTGGATGCAAAAGGACGTGACTTGTCAAGAAAGATTGTCCCGTAGCAAAGAAAGGAAGCAGATACAAAAAGCCATACAAGAAGCCAACTACAAGGAGGTACGCCAACACTAGCATCTGGCACGAAAGCGAGGCTAGTAATTCAGACGAGGAAGAGGACTCTCCGTAAAATATGGCTAACGTATTCCTAATGGCGACTTCAGATAAGGTAAAAGATTCTTTTGATGATTTCTTATTTGATGAACTTGGTGATGCTTTTAGTGATCTACTTGAAGATCACAAAAAGGTACTCAATAAATATAAACATGCAAAGGATAAGATTAAGGACTGTAAAACTGAGATCCATAGACTTTCATGTTTACTATATAATGTTAGAAATACTGCACCCACAGAAAACATTAAAGAGGTATCCAAGCTTAAATTAAGCTTACACGATGCCGAATCAATTATTGAGAAACAAACACTTGATATCACGGCTTTAAACAAAGAACTTGCGGAAGAGAAAAATACATTCAAAATTGCTACAGGCAGAATACACAGTCTTACTACTAAATGTGATGAGTTAAATGATGTCTCTAAGAAATTAGAGATTAAACTGGGAAAGCAGGTTATTCAACCACAAGTTTAGTCTCATAGTCACAACGCTTACAAATACAAGACAGCTCAACACAAGAAAGCACGTCACCACAAGAACACTCATCTACATGCTACACAAAATTATGCTTTTATGTACACCTATTCACATGCAGCACGTAAAACATACACACACGTAAACACCGTCATCATCCTGCTGCACTCAATCATTATCATCATCATGCTGCTGCACATAGTCACTATAATCACTCTACAGCTGCACGTAGCTATAATCACCCCACTTATAAACATCACTATCAATATGCTCCTAACATAAACATGCATGCTAGATGTACATATTGTGGTTTACATGGACACATTTTACCACAATGTAGAATTAGAAGATTAGTTGACAAAAAATATATATGCATGGGTACCGAAGTCTAAACGTTCAGGACCCACAAGAATCTGGGTACCAAAGGTCACATCTAGTCATGGTGTTGGTGGACCTTCCCTCTTCAACAAGAAGCAAGTAGATTCTCGATAGTGGGTGCTCGCGACATATGACTGGAAATGCAAATTTATTCGTAATACTATCGATGAAAAAGGAAGGATACGTGTCCTTTGGCATTAACCTTAAAGGCTATATCATAGGTAACGGTACAATTGGTTATCCTCCTTCTCCCGTCATTAACGATATCTGTTTAGTGACCGAGTTAAAGCATAACTTGCTCAGCATTAGTCATCTTGTTGATCATGGATATGATATTAACTTCGGGAAAACTAAATGGTTTATCTATGATAGATCAACTGGAGACATCACTTTTGAGGGAATAAGGGAAGATAACATCTATATTTTCTATCTATCTAGTGATACTAACTGTGCAGAAAGATGCCATTACGCTCACTAACATGAAAAACTCCTATGGCATCAGCATCTTGGTCATACCAACATGGATACTATATCCAGACTATCTACCAAGAAGCTAGTCAGAGGACTGCCGGATATCATATCCAAGAAAGACACGGCATGTGTCGAATGTGAAAAGAATAAGACTACCAAATCTTCCTTTAAATCCATAAACACTGTAAATACTACCCGACCATTGCAATTACTTCATATGGACTTATTTGGTCCTAGTAGAGTAGCCAGTCTTGGCGGAAAACTCTATGCTTTTATCATTGTATATGATTTTTCAAGATTCACTTGGGTTTTCTTTCTCACAAACAAAAGTGATACAATTTTTGTTTTCAAAGTATTTTCTAAAAAGGTCCAAAACGAAAAAGGCTACATGATTATTCGTATTCGAAGTGATCATGGTGGCGAATTCGAAAATTCTGATTTTGAAAAGTTTTGTGATTCAAATGGTTTTAGTCATGAATTTTCGTATCCAAGAACTCCTCAACAAAATGGTGTTGTGGAGCGAAAGAATAGAACTCTTGGCGATATGGCTAGACTTATGCTAAATCAATTCTCTCTTCCGAAATACTTTTGGGCAGAAGCTGTCAGCACAGCATGCCATATTTTGAATAGGAGGTTGATTCGACCTATTTCGAAGAAGACACCCTATGAGCTTTGGTTTGGTAGGACTCATAATGTTTCTTACTTTAGAGTGTTCGGTTGTCGCTGCTTTATCCTGAATACCAAAGACAACTTAGGCAAATTTGATCCATGTCGCTTAGGTCAGGCGGGACCCTTCTCACGAATGTTTTCGTATCGACGACACTTGGGTCAGGCGGTACCTGGATCCGGATACAGCGTTTGTTGATCCACGTCGCTCTGCCAGCGGCCCATCTGATTCTGCTGGACCTTCCTGTGCTCTGTGACGGTCGTGGTTCCCTTTATGATGCTGCTGCTGATGTTTAGGATTTACTTTGTTTCTGTACTTTGTAGTTTTATTTTGTTTTATGTAGTTAAACACTTTGCATGTACTTCTTTATGCTTAGCTTCTGTTTGGATTATTACTTGCTAGTTATCTCTTAATTTGGATTTGAGCCTGTGTTGTGTGGATGCATATTTTTCCCTTGATTATTCTTTATGGGGAAGCATATATTTCATTTTGTTAAATGATAAAGGGGGAGAATATGTGATATTTGCTTGAGCATTGGATAAATACTTGTGATATGTCTATGGATATTTGTTTTAAAACTTCAATACATATTATACTTGGACAAGTACTTGTATCATGACTTCTCTATCTACGGGGGAGCTATATATGCATGTCCATCTACGGGGGAGCTATATATGTGTCCAGGTATGAATGTTGTGACACACAAATATCACAATTTTGTCAATTATCAAAATGGGAGAGATTGTTGACCCAAACTGGATCGCAGTAAACCTAATCTTGATAATTCAAATCGATATTTCTCATGATCCAACTTGACACATAAATCTCCATCAAGCTACAAATCAGACGATTATCATATATCAAGTCAGACGAACATCATCGACGGCTGCTCGAAAAATTCTGCTGTAACTTGTAAACGAAGTCTGTATTTTTATACTTTTATTGAGTCTAGGCTATTCTACGTTGAGTTGCACTAAGTATCTCAACCATAGACTAGATAACCAAAAGCTCCACAAATAAAAGACCAAACTGCCAAAGCCCAAAATTAGCCCATAAACATTATGTCCCTAATAAGGCAGAGTTCGGGCCGAACTCTGCCACCACACAGAGTTCGGGTCGAACTCTGTCCCATAAATTCCAGGAGCTAATTTTTTGGGTATGTACATTGCTAGTTGTCCAACGACCAATTTTTTGAATATTTTGGACAGAGTTCTAGCCGAACTCTGCCTCCCAGAACTAGTATAAATAGGCACCCATTTCTCTCATTTCAAATCATTCAATCTTCTCTTCTTCTCTACTCCTATAGCCTATACATGCTAAAGATCTATATTCTTCTAATCTACTAACTACAAAACTTTCTAAGCCTACAAGTTGCTCAGTGCGAGTCGATTAGAAGTTTGTGTGCAAGAGTCTCAAAGAAGTCGCTTGGAAAATTCCAAGTTTCGCCTCTGCAATTTTGTAAGAAGTTGGCGTGCTCTTCTGAGTAAAGGCACGTATTTGTACGTTATTTCACAAATAGTGGATTTCATTCCTTAGTAAGAGTTCTCAAGCCTGGACTAGTCCTCCACGAGGGAAACCAGGTTAAAACTGCTGTATTTGTATATGCTTTCTGATCTCCATTTACTTTTTGAACTTATACTCTGATTAATCTTTTGTTGGTTATACTTGAATAGAGTTAAATTTTTTATTTGTTCATTTTTGACACACATAGTCTATTCACCCCCCTCTAGAGTTGTCTATACGTACTTCACAAGGGAGGCTATGTGTTAGTCCTAATGGCAGTATCAGACCTCTTTCTCCACAGGTAGCAGAGATTTAGAAATTTGCATCAGTCAACCAATACAACCCATCCCCATTGTTCTTACCTATCCATTAAACATGGTAAATAAATAGAACATGTATTTATGTTCAAGATGTAACAACAAGCATCCCACTTTTCAACTATCCGTCCCACAGTATCACAAATCAGATACTTAGCCTTTCTATAGGATACTCCTTATGCGATCCTAGTAAGGGCCATCACTTAGAAGGCTACTAAGGTGTACCTCTCTTGGATACCTGTGTTTTTATGTTAAGAACATAGATCCTCACATATGGTTATAGGATCTTAGTCCCCTGTCTACTTCATCGTATAAGGTCCACTTGGGACAATCATTAAGCATCTACCCTTCCTTTCTAAAGTCTTGCACAGAATTAATAATTTGGCATGTCGAGAGGGATGAAGATCTTACCTTTTGTTGCACCAAACTCAATGCTCCTAGGCTCCTACTCAAAATCCTCTGCGACAGGGAAAGAGATGAGATTTCTAGTGTTCGTAGAGACTTCCAGTCGGCTGTCCCCCTCCCCTTTTATATATCTAAAGTTTAGATATGATCAATGGAAAAAGTAGATAGAGGAAAGAGGATTTAAATTCGAATTAGGATTCTCTGGTTTTTTTATGAAGATTTGAACTCTAAACTTGCGCTCGAATCCACAGAGCTCAGATTCAGAAAGGTTATTGACCTACAGGACTTCAATTGGAACATTAATAAAGAAACCCTTATATACATGTCCTTTTTGCAAGAATTAGCATCCTCTTTATTTAATATATATATATATATATATATATATATATATATTAGTGAGTTAAAATATGTGTCTACAACAACAACTAGTAAATAAGAATCTTCATAAATAGGACTTACAGCCTACGCCGCAGAATCGACGGTAGAATGTTGTACTAGGTCACTATCTAACAACTCACGCAATTACATAATGTACATGTCGTAGATCTCAACTCCGAATGGAGGACAAGTAAAGATATAGTAATACTCAATCGTAGTCTAAGCACAATAAGATAACACAGAAGTCTAGATAACTAATAAGACTAAACAACAACAACTAAATAAACTGCTAAATAATAATATCTGAAACAATCTAAAAAACAAGTCAAATATCTCTACTTATTACAATTCAAGTTCACACATGAAAATCTAGGACAAGTCCTATAACTAGTTATCTGGTCACTCTTGAAGGTCGGGTCTCAGGGTGGCTAATCCCTCCTCAGATCTATAGCAAGTAGGGCACGTTTCCACAGGACAAACATCTAAAAAATATATCCAGTCGGGATGGAACGAGCACGCCTCATCTAGCAATCCCAAGTAAATGACAAAGACTATAAAACAGTTATAGATAGTTATATTGATGAAGCATGGAAGTTTGAGGTACATCTTAGGGATAGGATTAGAATTAGGAGTTGTTTTGTTTGTGATTTTGTTTGATCATGTTTGAATATATTAGTAATTGAGACCTTGTTTGTGATTAGGTTGGAGATCTGGTTTTCTTGAGTATATCTCCGACACGTGGTACGATACGTTTTGGTGGAGGTGGAAAGCTTAGCCCGCGCTTCATCGGACCTTTCGTCATCAACGGGAGAGTCGGTGATGTGGCTTACAGGCTAGACTTGCCACCTGTACTAGTGGGAGTCCATAACGTATTCCACGTATCACAGTTGAAACGGTATGTGGAAGATCTTAGCTATGTATTCGATCACTCAAAGATTGAGGTGGTACCTACTCTTAGCTATTTAGAGCAGCCTGTGGAGATTCTGGATCGACGAAAGAAGGTTCTGAGGAACCAGGTGATACCCTTGGTTCGCGTCGTATGGATGCATCATTCTCCAAGAGAGTCTACCTGGGAGCGGGTGGATGAGATGCGCGAGCGATACCCATATATTTTTGGACCTTGAGGTATGATTGTCTATCATTCTCATCAGTTCAGTTTCGCCTTTCAATTTCGAGGACGAAATTCTTTTAAGGAGGGTAGATTTGTCACTACCACTTTTTAGTCTTTAGGGTATTTTGGTCATTTTGGTTTTTGTGAATTATTTTATTATTTATTGCATTAGTGTTATGATTTTTGACTTTTTCTAGTTGAGAATTTAGAGACTAGCCTAGAGTTTGACTTTGACTTTGGTGACTTAGTTAGCATGGTGTGGGACCCTATTATAACTTAAGTTGGTCTTAGTTGACTTGAGTGTGGCTAGGGTTCATGAGAGGATTGGAAGAGTTTTGCATTTGGACTTATGGCTAAGGGGTTGAGCTAGCTAGCTAATGATCTTGGCCCATAGCCCAAGTATGACCTAATTTCACTCTATATAATGGTCACACTCTCCTTACCAATGAGTCAAGGTATTCTCTACTGACATTCTTGCTTGTTAGGTTGTTCTGTACCAACTTGATGTTGGGGTGGGATGATGCAAGATTTTACTGGGTTGGTATGTGCCCAAGTTATAAGAGGTTCTGTCCCCTGTCTACAGATACATAGTATTACCCATCCATCTATGCCACCCATTCATATTTCCATTACTACTTGCCTCATAATGTTTCAATATACCAACATCACCATCTATAATTAGTATTATCCCACAGTTCTTGGGCACTCGAATGCCCATACTTGAGTATAGTATCCTTTACCTTGTTAATTTCTTCATGGTAAACACTCAAGGTATTGTCACAGTTTCATGTGAGTGCCCATTGGATATAAGGAGAACTCATATGTTGGTATTAACTTGATACAGAGGACATTCTCCT